>APFE031431021.1:146899-172006 GCA_000404065.3 Pinus taeda
TATCTCTGTAATTTGTTGCGTTCCTGTTTAAATCTGGATCATGTACATAGGTCATCTTTAGTGACCAAGGTCCATGTAGTAGTGTGAAAGCAATAAATGTAAGAAGGCTTACGAGAAGGTTCCACCTACCAGAATCTTCCTTCTCTAGAATGTTCCTATGAAGTAGATAGAAATATATAAAGAATAAGAAGTAGAAGTAATGTAATTAGATGTCTTGTGAATTATATTGTAATTGAAGCTTCACTCAATTGGAAGTTTCCTCCTCAAATAGGTAAGTGTGCATTGCTCTTTTCAATAAAGGTATAACATTTTTTGGTACCCTAGTTCTTTATTTGGCTACTATGGTTGGAATATATCATCTATGCAATATATTTGGGTAAAATATATTATTTCTATTCAACATCTTCTAATTTACTAAAAAAACAACTCCATACATGGTGGCCAAGAACATAGTTACAATAGACACTCCCTTTCATAATGTCCTACGAGACCTAGTTTGCAAATAATGCATATATCTTTAAGGACATATTTGTCCCTCCCTTTTTATGTGCTTCACAAATAAGATATGTTTTGTATGTTTTAAAATAACTTTAAAGGTTAAGGCTCCAAGGCAGTAGATTCATGATCTTTAATGATAAATCAAGGGGCATGGGGGTATATAGATGGTGTTACTTAGGGAACTTCAATTAGTTATGAGATAGGAAACAAAATTTTCCTAAATTATACACACTCCATAACTTTCAAGGAAGGCATGGGAGGGGTTTCAAGAAATTCTGTAGAACTTTTAGCTTTGAATATGTTTTTGAAACCATTTACAAATAAGGGTGCATATAATTGTATGTTTTTTTTTGCTTAACCCATGGGGATTTAAACATTGAATCTCATAATTTACATAGTACTTCATAAAATTTTGATCACCAATTGAGCTACCCCCATGGGTTTTTTTGTTATTGTTTTGTTATTTTTTTTTGGTTTGACCCACAAGGCGTTTGAACCTTGAATTTCATGCTTTACATAATATTTCATAACACGATGATCGCCAATTGAGCTGCCCCCTATGGGCTAACTAAGTTGTATGTTGTCAAAGATTCTTTGGTAGTAATTAATTAGATGATGGGGAAATTCGAGATGAACAATTTGGTTTCAAGTCCTAGATTTGATGAGATGAAAGGAATGACATCTTTTAAACTCAATTTCTTTCATTTAAGATTACAAATAATTCAATTTTGAAGCTAATTTCCTTTTAGAAGGAGGCATCCAATTAGTCATTTGAACTTGGATGGCAAAGGACTCTGGAGATGATGAAGTTGTAAATGGAAACATCCTTTAAATGCCCGAGTTATGAATATTCTACATCCCCAACAACTTTTGAAATTGTAGCAAGGAATTGGTTAAAATAAAATAAAAAATCGTGTGACCAGGATGGGATTTCGACTTCACCCTCAAAGCCTCTCCTTATACCAATTTTCCTATAGGTTGGTTGGCTTGGATGGCTCTTACTACACCATGGATTTTTCTATGAGATCTCTTTGTTGAATCATGCATTCTATTGTTAACTAATTATCGTGATGTAAGACACCATGTATGGAACCTAATAAGAAGGATGTCAATAGTCCTTTTGCCAATTCCCTATAGTGCATTATCCTAAAACCAATGCAAAGAATATAAGACACCTTTGATATCTCACTCGCATTAATGCTAAAAAAAGATAATTATGTTAACCATCCTTACATATCAATATAAGATTGACAGTACTTTAAAAATATTGTGTAATATACCTACAAACCACCAGTCTCATGGGCTAGTTCGCTATAGTAATTTTAAGAGAGGAAATCATTCACACGTTAAAATTTTGAAAAATGATAATTATTTTAATCATCCTTACATACCAATATAAGATTGGCAATACTTGGGAGATATTATGTAATATACCTACAAACCACAAGTCTCATGAGTTAGTTTGTTGTAGTAATTTTAAGAAAGGAAATGATATTGCTAAAATATATTCACACCTTAAAAATTTTGAATTAAAAACACAATTTATAAAATGGAATTAAATTCAAACCTTGCAGAATTGAATTAAATCCAAAATCAACACAATTGAAATACCACTTTGCACGATTGAAAAGAAATGCACACTCATTGAATACAATGAAATTCACAGTAATCGTGAATACCAACATTTAATAAATAACCACACTAGCTTAGTTCGAGTTAACAAATTTGAAAACAAATAACCACACAATCACAACTATCTCCGTGAACATAAGTACAAAATAGAAAGAAAACAACACTATTATTTTGTTCAATTGGGCCTTATCTTTACAAAATGAAAGTGTTAGTAAACTTACTACACAACGCTTAAGTAAACATACACAATTAACTCAACACTAACAAAATATACACAAAACAAGTGGGAACTTGAACAATAATCTTATGTGTATCATATTATTTACTAGGCTCTAATAGTAACAAGGGCTATTTATACTCCAATTACATTCATGACTTATTACATAAAGACAAAAATCAAGTATTATAGCCTAACATAATAATACCATACTAGAAACAACTCAAGAACCACAGATTCTTGAGTGGTTTCAAAATATTTGTTTCGTTCTCGTATTTATAAAATCAAATGTTAATTAATTGCTAAACTATCAAGACTTATTCATGATTTTTTATTGCTACCACTTCACAACATTTTTCCAAGTACAAAATAATACAAGATCATGCTAAGTGGCTAAATTCAAAAGAATCCATCTTTCCCGTGGATTTTTTAGCACTAAGGGTTTATAGCTTGTCCTTGACATCTTTTTCAATTGTCTACTTAAGTATGCAATAATTTACAAGGATTTGTAACAACCCACAAGGTTCTAAATCAACCAATGTTAACTTTAAAACTCTAAAACAACATATCCACAATCCATTTTCAATTCTCAACCATCAAGACAAGTATAAATAACATGCTATCTCTTTTTAGACTTGGCAAAAACCTATATAAATCATAGAAATACCATTAGGCTACGCAATTGTAATCAATTTCGACTCATGCAACAAAGTGGATTGTAATAGGAAGCATTTGTGGCAAAAAAAGGGTAAGTAGGATGGTAAGAAAATGCCAAAAAGTGTCTCAAAATGGAGGATTGTTGGTGTGATATAATTCTATTGTTACTTCACGTACCATTGGGAATGTAACAATGGAACTATTTCTATGCATAAATACTTGTGATTTGTTTAGCTTAATGGAACTTTTTTAAGAAGTACAATTTGTGAATAGAGTTGTTAGGGATATGGCCATGAATAATGCCACAATGAACACTAGTAAAGTGTCTCAAAATGGAGGATTGTTGGTGTGATATAATTCTAGTATTACTTCGCGTGCCATTGGGAATGTAACAATGGAACTATTTCTATGCATAAATACTTGTGGTTTGTTTGGCTTAATGGAAATTTTTTAGGAAGTACAATCTGCGAATAGAGTTGTTAGGGATATGGCCATGAATAAGGCCACAATGAACACTAGTTGGTACTGTATGTGAAGGGTAATATTATGAGAGGGATCTGTTAAATCTAATTATGATATGAGACATATTCAAAAATAATAAATGAAAATTTGATGTCAATTTTGCTTTATGAGGATAGATGATGGTTGTTATGCACTTGAAAAAACAGGCATGGTGTTGTTGTAATGACATGGAACCTTGTGTTATGCCAATGATAATTTGAGTTTGCCACTAGGATGCCTTGATAATAAATCTTTGGAAGTTTATGCTCTTCTTGCATGCAGAATTCTTAGTGAATGATAGTATATGTGAGAAATTATTTAGCAAAGAATGGGATGTTTGAGCTTTGTAATGGCAAAGAGAGAAGGGACTTGAATAAATCCCCTACATGAGATTCGTGACATATGGTGGCTCATATCGAGAGGCAACATATTTCTGGGGTGTAAAAGTAGACAACAAGTTGAATTTCACCCATGGCAGTATGTGAAGATAATATGTATTAATATGTGTAAGTATTGGGTTGGAAATTGCATATCATAGCTTGTATTGTGAATATAAGTGCTTATATTACAAAATGGAAATCTTGAGAATGGAATAATTGTTGCATAGAATTGGCTATAACATGCATGCTTTCCTTTGATGTGTTCTATAGGTATAGGTTGAAATGTTGATGTATTAGAAGCATATCAATGTAGTGAAACGAATGTTTGAACATTGTTAATCAATACAGTCAACAAAGAAAAAGTTTCCAATTGAGAGCATTGCAGTGTAGATGTAGCCAAAGAATGGAGACACTATCTTGTTTCTAGAATGAAATGAAATTAAGGATGACGTTATTCCAAGGGGGAGGGGAACGTAAATGCTCCATTTTTTACCCATAGAATATAATATGTTAAATCATATATTATTCAAATGACAAGGTTACGTGACAAAGTCAACTCGTGTGTGTTGAGTTAAATGACCCCCATGTTTTGATAATGTAATTGCACTGTAAATATTCTTAGTGTGAAATTCGAGGGCAAGGCTCAATTAATGAATGCATATGAGTCTTTCAAGTGGGCTAGCATTGTGGTGTGATTTTTATGTTTTCCTTGATGTGCTTAAGTGTGAATAACATGAAATGCTAAATAATGTAATCTTTTCTTAATAGGTTGCTTGAGAAGTAATTGGGGGACCATGATACTAAAGTATGGGAAGAAGAGAGCGGGATGGGTGATTTAACTCAACAATTATCCTTGACAACTACTACCTCTCTTTCCTATTCTCTCTTAAAAGCGTCACAAATTAGCCTTTCATTTATGTGTGTCCAATTACAACATATCACATCCTTGGGAAGAGGGGATGCATCATATAAAGAAAAATGGTCCAATTCTCACCTTTTCATGACCATTTTTCCATTGGGCATTCGTACCCCATTCAAATTTTCCTTGGTATGAAGAAACTTGTGGACCTTGAGGTTGAGAATTTGATGAATAAATAGGATGGATTCGAGGGTAAACCTATCACTGGAATGCACCCAACAACTTAAGCAAATGATACAAATTGACAACATTGTTATAGCTTCCCACTAACTATTTTGGAAAATATTTTCTCCTCCAAATTCTTCTCGAAGGAAATTAATACCCATAGACTCCTTTTTCCTACACTTGAAGGGAAGATCCTCAAGGGACTGTGGAGTGAGGGCTTGAAGTGCTCATTAATCATTATATTGAATTTGAATTCGATATGTGGGTTATGTTAATATTAGAGCCCTGTATGAGGGCCCTTCACCTTGGTGGTATCATGGTTTGGCATAAGTGTGGAATCTATCACTAATTCCTATGATTGGGTGGTGAATTGCACCACAACTAGTTTGACGGACATTACTTGAAAACATAGAAGTATACATAGCTAGATTTACATGGAATGCTCATGTTTACATTGTGTTGGATAATGAATAAGAATGAATTTGAAATACTCATGTTATTTTAGTTGTTATTTGCATGTGCATATAAATTCACTTTTATTGTTGAATAACTAGATATAGGTTGAAATTTTGAGTCGAATCCCTATGGTGGGATAGGATTATGTTTTCCTTAACAATGTTATGCATGTAAAATCATAAAACTAAATACATAATAATGTATTTGTTAAAAAGATCGTTTGAGAAGCAACAAGGGGACCATGATCCGATAAGAGGGAAATAGGAAAGGGGGTTCATGGATGATTTGATTTAACAACTGCTATTAGCATTTTTTTTATCTTTCTTGGCCACGCTTTCGTACAAAACTGTCAAAAAAATCTTTGAATTATGCATATTCAAGTGCGACATGTTCTATCATGGAAGGGAGGTGGCGTAATGTAGAGAAAATGGTCATTTATTGCATTTCATGCTCGTTCACTCATTTTTCCATTGAGAATTCATCTCCTATTTGAATTTTCCTTGGTATAAGAAACCTTTTCGGAAGACATGATTGTTTAAGCCTACAAATGGCAAGAGATTCCCCTGAGGTCATGGGAAAGAACTTGTGGAAATTGAGCACTTGTTGTTAAGAAGTTGAAGAAGAAATATGATGGTTTTGAGGGTAAACCCATTCTTGGAATGTCTTCAACCATTGAACATAACACTATAAATGTATGACCTTATTATATCCATGCATTTACTATTTTGGCTAAGTGTTTCACCTTTAGGTTCTTCCCAAAAGGAAATCAACAACAACCTTGGAATCTTTATGCTTGTACTTGCAGGGAAGAAGATCCTCAAGGGATGTGGAGCAAAGAAAGGGGAGATATTCCTTGTGTTTTGAAAGAGAAGAGAGAACCATGGTGGACTAATGGATAAACAAGGGCCCGAAGTTCTCAACATTGAACATATTTCCTTCAAACTTGGGTAAATGGGTTAGGCTAAGTGAGATGGAGCCTCGTATGATCTTCCTTCACTACTAGTATCATGCTAGCTTGGTGGTGGAACTCGTAGCTATTTCGTAGAGTTCGGCAATGAATCACTACTTAACAATGGTTTTGTGGAATTCACTTGAAAACATAGAAGTATTCATAATCACTTGTGTGTGGAAAGCTCGTGTTTACATTTTGTTTGTAAGCAGACAACGAATGAATTTAAAGTATGTGTGTCATTTCCATTACTATTTGCATATGTATATGAATTAGCTTATATTGTTCAAGTTTAAACTTAGCTTAACAATTAAGTAATGGAAGTTCAAATTTTAATTGAGTACCTTGATGACCAAGGGATATTGTTGGGTACATGATGGTTACAAGCGTAGATATCAAGTAGGAGGATTAAATGTAGACCACTCTATATTTTTTCATGTAGGACCAATGTCCAACACCTTTGAGCCTCACGTCTTTTCTTATGCCCTCAATTTTTTCAATCCCCCTCAAGAGTAAAAGGTTTGATACAGAATGATAAAGCCTAGGGAAGGATAATCCCTTGCAAAACCAACACTAGTTCACCAAATCATGGTACAACAAGGATAAGGAACCCATATTCCTAACTTGAAATCTTACCTACAAACAGTTAGTAGAGTCTAAAGCAAGAGGATGTTGGAAACACTTTATGAATTGCAAAGTTTTTGAAGAGAGTAAAAGGAGATGATATCTTACTAACATACAATAATCAAATTTCAAATAGAGGGTGATGGATTTTCTAGAGTACATATTCTTAACTTCTAACAGGTTTGAGACATGACAAAGGAATGAGGAATTCAATAAGAGTGTTCTCAATTTTTGGACAACCTCTTCAACAATGTCTACATGCACCAATATCTTGTGATAATCAAAGAAGACTAAAAAGAACCTTGATGGTTTATATCAAGAAACAAGGACCACCCACAATCTTTAAGAGAAAATTGACCATTAATCTATTTGTTTAAGAGCTTAAGAATTCTTGATCTTTTATTCACTATGTATCTAAGCATTTATACTTTTAGTTAAGTCATTTCAATATTCGTAAAGCATATTAAAATATGACACATATAAAGACATCTATGATGAAGATGGAGATGATAAGCAATATTAGAGTCATGTACATTTTTTATATTTTACAAATAAAATTTTCATTGCTCTAATTATGTTTCTTTCTTTTACTTTTTATAAATTAATATATTAATGAATTTAAAATTATTTTAATACTTAATTTTCAAACATATTTTTTTTAAATTTGGAATTTTTCATCATATCAATTCTAAACACAATTATTCATCTTAAATTTTATAAAAGCAAGTGCATTTTAAAGTTATCTCATACACAATAAATTCAAACAAGTAAACATACCCACTTCATAGACAATCAATTTTTAAATGTAAACATATTAGTAAAATCATGAATCTTTTATTGAAGTGTAGAATAATTATTCTGTGTTTTAATTTTTTTTTTTGGTTTAAAATTTTATAGAAATTTGTTAAAATTGTTTATTTGATTTATGTAATCTCGAGTGTAGAGTTTTATGGTTATTTATATTATGGAGAATTTTAGGAAGACATTGTGTAAAAGATTTTTAATCTGTGAAACTCGATTCATATTTCAATTTTTTTAGAGTATTAAATTTTTTTAATATGTAGACACTCCACCTATATTTCAAATTTATTAGAGCATTAAATTTGTTTATACATTCAAAAATATAATTTAAACTGTGAAAATTTATAATTTTATAAAGAATTATATCATTAAATTTCGAAAATAAAATAAAATATATCCTTAAATTCTGTTATTAATTTTTTTTTAATTTGTAACTCTTGACATAATTTATATTTTTTAAACAAAAGAAAAACCATTACTCATGACAAACCTGTTTATTCATTTATTTCAAAATTATTAAACAGCCCAAACTTGAGTGTGGAATGCTCATGTTTACATTTTGTTTAATAATAGACAAAGAATGAATTTAAAGTGTGTGTGTCATTTCCTTTGATATCCACATGTGTATATGGATTACCTTATAATGTTGTTCAAGTTTAAACTTAACTTAATAGTGAAGTTTCAATTTCAATTGAGTACCTTTATGACTGAGGGTTATTGTTGGGTACACAATATCAAGTAAGAGGATTAAATGTAGACCAACATATATTCTTTCATGTAGGATCAATGTCCAATACCTTTGAGCCTCATGTCTTTCGCTATGCCCTCAATTTTTTCAATCCCCCTCCAGGGTAGAAGTTTTGATGCAAAATGATAAAGCCTGGCCAAGGGTTTAGGCCTTCACTACAATAATAAGTAGTGAATATGATAATCCCTTCCAAACCCAATATCGATTCACCAAATTCATGGTATACCTACAAACAAATAGTAGAGTCTCAAACAAGAGGATGTTGGAAACACTTTATGGATTGCAAAGCTTTTGAAGAGAGTAAAAGGAGATGATATCTTAATAACATACAAATTTCAAATTTTAAATAAAGGATGTTGAATTTCCCAGATTACATATTCTTAGCTTCTAAAGAGTTTGACATAATGACACATCTCAAACGAATGAGGAATTCAATAAGAGTGTTATCAATTTTTGGATAACCTCTTCAACTATATCTAGATGCACTAATCTCTTGTGATAATCAAAAAAGACTAGGAGGAACCTTGATGGCCTATATCATGTGTGGTAGTGTGTTTGTTGCTATTGGGTACAAAAGACACCTTCTTTACAGTTGGTTGTTCCTTACAAAGAAAACACAAAGAATTTGTTGTTGTTAGTGGACAAACATGAGTAAACAAAGCATTGTAAATGGTGAAAACAATGCATACATAAACATAAACAATGATTGATGAAGCAAATATGTCAACAAAGTAATGGAAAAGGGCTCCCTTTATTAACTGTTGAATGTAGAAGAGATACAATAGATGAATACTAAGACACTTGGAGAGAATTATTTGAGCAATGTTGCTCAAAAAGCCTCAACACGGAGGTTCCTTTCCTCAATCTCTTTGCAAGATTCTTATCTCTCTCAAAGAAATATGAAGACTCTCTCAATGATGAAATCCTTTTCCCACTAAATGGTTGGATTACTGAGGAACAATTTTTCCAGCATAATAATGCTTTACTTCTCCTTGTTTTTGGTTCTCCAATGGCTTGTTTATATAGAATTTTGAATTCCTCTTCCCTCTCTTGGTTTATTGATGAGAAAATGATTTATGAGTATTACAAGAGGATCCCATGGGGGCTGCATATCTCCAGGTCAACTCGAAATTAATTATCCTTGACTTGTACATGTCAAGGAACCCCATCTTCCAAGTGTGTGAAGTGGTCTTGGACTGTTGACTCGGACTTCTGTTCAACCGTCTGGCTATCGAACAAATAACCCTGCGGTCGTTAATTTTTGCCCTTGGATTAGTCGCGTAGATAGAATTTATAATTAAAACCTTTAGAGAAGTTTTGATTTTTATACTTCATGATTTTTTCAATTGGAAAGTCTTCACCTATACGTTATTCTAGATGAATTTGGGTGTCATCTGGCTTGTATAAATGTGTGTACAATTTTTCCATGTTATGACATGGTTAAAGAAACCATGCAGTAGTGTCTGTAGTGTTATTATACGTGGGCATGGCCTTTTCCCATTTGAAATAGTCAACGATGACCACAATATACTTATGGCCACCTGAAGGTGTAAATATCATGACTTGAGGTATTTTGGGAGCTTCCTCCAAGAGGATTCTGATACTATTGCTGGGAGGTTTCCTATTGAGTATTTACCACTCCTTGATGGGGAAAATGATTCTACATTACTGCAGTTTGTTGGTTTTTTCTCCTGCCATGTAAATATCATAACTTGAGGTATTTTGGGAGCTTCCTCCAAGAGGATTCTGATACTATTGCTGGGAGGTTTCCTATTGAGTATTTACCACTCTTTGATGGGGGAAATGATTCTACATTACTGCAGTTTGTTGGTTTTTTCCCCCTTTCTCCCCAATACCTTTCATCCTCTTCAACTCTAACAGTTGAGGGAAATGATGGGTGTAATGACCGTATTCCCCACAAATGGCACAAGCATGATTGGTTTGTAGACCGGGGTTTTTGTTTTTCCTTTGGGTTATTATTGGTTTGTCCCTAGTTTTGGTTGCGGTTTGGGTTTCCCCCAACCAGTGTTCGTGAAGGTTGTTGTTGATTGTTGCCCCCATGTCCAGGCTCTACCTTTTGCTTGTTCTTTCCTTTCTTCTTAACAGCATTGGGTGGATTAGCCATGATAAGTTGTTCAAGTGATTGTTATTGTTGAGGGAGAGAAGGTTGCATAAAGTTAAACCCTGCATTAGCCTATGCTAGTGGGTTATTCTCTTGAGGTGCTGGAAAAGGTAAATACTGACTCCCTTGTCCTTCGCTGGCATATTTGTTATGGGAAGTGGAAACCACTTCTGTATTCCTCGGGGGGTACATATTTCCTTATGTGGGGGGATATGGGCCCCTGCATGGGAGGGTATTGGCCACCCTACGTGGGAGGGTATATGTTGACCTGTATAGCATGATTTTTCATAGGTGGAGGTTGATAGGGGTAATATCCTGTGTTTTTTGGTGGTGGTGGTGCAGGCATGGCACCAAATAGTTGGCCACTGTATGTATTTCCAGAGTACTATAAGGTGTTTCCTGGTTGATTTTGGGCTATGGTCTCGATCAACCTGTCTACAACACTAAATGCGCTTGGTAACTCTGGTTTAAAAATTTTCAAGCAAGGTGCATCTGGAAGGACATGGTAGAAGTATCTAGATTGCATGTATATGAGCTCTAATTGCCGAGCTTCGGTGATATCCTCTTCCTCATTTTTTGGGGAGGAATTTGCCACATCTTTTGAGGTTTATGATGTGAGGGATCTCAAAAATAAATCAAGGAGGGGTTTTGCTTCCAGATGATCTTTGCATAAGCTACAATGTTTCCATTATTCATGGATGTCATCTGATATGTGTGTATCAGATGTTTGCTTGAAATGAGTTAGGAGTTCCAGTCTTAAGTATTGGCAGACAAGGAGCTGAAAAAATGTCAGGAATGTTGTGGCTAAATAACTAAAGTTCCCATGTGACCCATAGGGTTGGCCTATGTACGACTTTTCTATGACCCCAATGAGGTTTTGTTGAAATGATCGTAGGCTAATAGTGTCTTTTGTGATATTGTTGCGTGAACACCAAAGGTGAAAAGTCATAACTTGGTTTCCTACATATTTGATTTGTTTCCCTTCGAATTTTAGCACATTCGAAGGTAACGTGGTTGGCATGGGTGGCCAATTCTAGCCTTGTGTGATAGGGTTATTGGTTAACTAACTTAAATTGGGGATATTTAAGGAAGCTAAAAATGGGAATAGGAAGTTTTCTCCAATTGAAAAACAATTTTGAACAATTATATGTAAAGGGGTCCCCTGATGAGAGTGGTTACTCTAGTGGGAACCGCGTGGACTCCTAGGGGGAGTGTTGTGTCGACTCCCCTGAGGGTATCATGATGGGTCCCCTAAGGGTAGCATGTGGAGCCTCTTGAGGGGTAGTGAAAGGAGTGTTTTAACAAGGAGGGGTCTCAATCAAATTTGCACCGAGAAAGGATGATCCTATTGTAACACCCTACTCCCACATTTACCCAAGCTAACTGGTCCACTGCGATAAACATGTGACGAAGAGTTACTATGATTTTATTCAACTCCTCATGTAAAGGTAAGCAAGTGGAACCGACAAAAAAAAATCAATCTGACCTTTCTTAGGAGCTACAGAACCTTCAGGAGACAACCAACCCTTCCAGGAGCCTAACCCTTGAGGCAACTTGTTATTTTTTGGAGCTAGACTCTTAGTCACTCCCATGAAAATCCATGCATACGACTGAGACCCTCCAGTTTCTCCCACAACAAGGCGTGCATGCAACTATGGCCTTTCTTAGGCAGTTCTAAGCCAACATCCCCAAACTTTGTGCCAATTTTTCAAGGTTAGGTCTCAGGCCTCTGCCCATAACTTCATGAAACTTCGAGAAATGATAAATAAAAATCAATGAAAGCTACTAATGCAAACATTGGTACAAGGAATTGACTTGACCCCTACTAGCCATGACATACATTTCGTCAAACATGTCATAAACATGTAATCTGCAGGTCATAACCATAGATCTGAGCATAGGAGTCTCATACTTATATGAGTATCGACAAGAAGAATTGATTCCTTATCACATTAACTACATCATCATCTATTAGGTCATATATTCATTCACATTTCATGTAAAAATAAAATCATCATGAGATCCATAACCAAAGTTTGTCATGAACCATACTTATAACCAACAAAATAACAAGAGTAGAACAAACATAAAAACCACATATTAACAAGTACATTTCATGAAATACCAAAGGAAAAGGAGTTCTTATTAATGTACGCATAAGCCAACCAAGTCATGGACTTCCACGAACTATTTGACCATAGAATGGGCTGAACCAAATATATCTTTCAGTCAATCACCCCCATGCCATATTCCAAGCATGAATGTGGGACTCAAAATAGAACCCATCAAGGCTTCCTTGGGCTTTACTGTATAGCCATCAAGGGATTCCTAGGCCCGAAACCCTCATCAATACAACCAAGCTTTACATAATCCCATCGGATCGCTAGGCCCTAAACAAGCATGGATTCCTCCATATCTCTCCACCTAAACTGTGAGGAATTTATCCATCTCCACCTCTTTAATTTCCCGTGTATCTCGCCATCATCAGTCAAGGGATTCCTAGGCCTACGAGGTCTCCACCCTCTGGTTTTTGCCATGTATCCTGCCATTACCGGTCAAGGGATTCCTGGGCCCAATCAAGGATATTCACAACCAGGATTTATCGCATATCCCACCAAGGGATTCTTAGGCCTGTGATTAATCCTAAGACCACCCCACTTAGCTTCTAATTCGTCTCGTAATGCTACTCAACCAAAACAAGAGAACCCCATCACACCATGACTATCTAGAAATGACAAGGCAAGGTTGAAAAACACTCTCACACCTGGAAAGGCCCATGCAAATGACAACAAGAGAACCAAATACACACATGCACGTACCATGCATGCCAAAATTAGCAAGGAAATCATACATGTAACTCGATACCTGTAAGTAATATCATTGTATCCGCCTGATCTTGCTCTTACTTGCTCGATCTTTTCTTCCCTTTTGATTTCTTGTCCTTCCTTTGCCTTCCTTCCTCCAGTGCTAAAGTGCTCCAAGAATACTCTAAGTGTGCAAGAGTACGAGAGAGAGAGAGAATAGAGAGACATCTCCAAAACTGAACTGACAAAAGGTTGTGAACTAATGCTCAAAAGCCTTTTTATTAATGAGGCCTCTATTTTCTTCATTTTCCTCCTCACATGAAACTTGTGACTCTTCACCTTCCTTTATTCTAATTCCATTTCATAAATAAAATATCAATTATTGCCTCTTGCCTCTCCAAATCCTTTTCCATTGCCTTTGCCAAATTCCCTTAGCCATAATAAACCAAATGAACACCCACATAAAGATGTTTTTCCCAACATTCAACTTGAAATATTTGTCCCATTACCTTGGTTATTATTTTTCCTTTATTAACTTTATTACATGGAATTTTTGACCAGGAATGTAACCCTCCCCCTTGGGGGAACACCATCCTCGATGTTCAGTGACACCTACAACCAACAAGACCACTGAAAAGCAAAACATATTGCCCATGGAGCTTTATAACTTAGCTCGTTGTAGTATTTATAATGAACAACTTGTTGAAAATCAAACAAATTGGATAAACATAGGAACAATACAACCATGTCACTTATTGGATATTTATAACACAACTCATGATGGTATTTACATCCATATACATACATACGTATACCAAAACATATGCCAAAAATATTTGTTCAACTAGTGAATAGAGAAGGATACATAGCCTGCATTTGATCTGTAATCTCGCATGCAGCTTCGACGGGCCCAAAGTGCTTACATTGTACCTTAACCTGCTCGATTGCATAGTTCTGGAGCATGAGTATATTTCTCTGTAAAATAAACTAAGGTTCCAGCTATAATTTTCCTTCTAGCTCTAGTTGTAATACAAACCAGTCAATCACATGATCAAATTTTTTATCGTACTTCTTAAGTAATGACACATGTAAAACATCATGGATTTTCACTATTGGAGGCAATGCGAGTCGATAGGATATTGGTCCAATCCTTTCAAGAATCTTGAAAGGTCCAAAAAACCGAGGTGCCAGCTTGGCACACGATCCAATCCTCAAGGAACTCTTCTTGGGTTTGATGCGCAAGCACACGATCTCCAACCTTAAACTCCTTAAACATCATGTTCTGATCTACGTAAATTTTATGTTTCTCATGTGTTGCCTTCATATTCTTCTTGAATACTTGCATTTCCTATTCAATCTATGCCATTGTGTTCGGTCCTATCCACACCTTGTTCACTAGATCACTTCCACTGACATGAGTATTACAACTCCGCCCATACAATGCCTCGAACATAATCGTCCTTAGTGACTCCTGATACCCATTGCTGTAAGAAAACTCAATCAATGGAAGGTACTCCTCCCATCTTCTCTGTTGGTACATCACATACATCCTCAACATGTTGTCCAATATCCTGTTGACCCTCTCTATCTGTCAATGTTTTTGAGGATGATAAGTTGGGTTGAAGGCCAACTCTGTGCCCAAACATGTAAACAAATCCTTCGAGAATTTAGAAGTGAACTTAGCAGCCTTTTCTAACACAATATTCCTTGGAACACCATGCAGTCTCACTACATCTCTGATGAAGACATGTTCTACATCATTAGCTAAATAGGTAGACTACATTGGAATGAAGTGTGCTACCTTTTTCAACCTGTCCACCACAACGATGATAGAATCATGCTATCTAGATGTCTTTGACAAACCTATGATGAAATCCATGGCAATGACCTCCCATTTCCACTTTGGAATTAGAATCGGTTGTAGTAATCCACCTAGGTGCTTACATTCTTCCTTTACCTGTTGGAAATCTAAGCATCTAGCCACAAACTCTACCATTTCCTTCTTTAGATTCATGAAATAATAAAACTTCTTCACCATCGTCAATGTCTTCTAGTATCCTGGGTGCACTGAATACGATTTTGTATGGAATTCTCGCAAGATAGTCTTCTTGAGCTCATTGTCATTCGACACATAGATCTTGTCCCTAAAATTGACCAAACCATTTGCAGTGAGATGATAGTCCACATCCTGATCACCTGTACCCTATTGTAACCCATGCTTAAGATCCATGTACCTATCATCCTGTTTTCCTTCATGTAAAATCCAATCCTGTAAGTATGTCCCATAAAAACTCATAGTTGATATATTATTCACCTACACTCTCTTGCTAAGAGCATCTACAACCCTGTTTTCCTTTCCCTTAATGTACCAAATCTCAAATTCAAACTCGCTAATCGTGGCCAACCATATACCTTGCTTGGAATTCAAATTCAGTTGGTCAAACAAATACCTCAATCCACTCTGATCACTCATCAATACAAAGCTCCCACCAAG
Organism: Pinus taeda; assembly: GCA_000404065.3. Taxonomy (NCBI): domain Eukaryota; kingdom Viridiplantae; phylum Streptophyta; class Pinopsida; order Pinales; family Pinaceae; genus Pinus; species Pinus taeda. The sequence continues at coordinate 162,867 of APFE031431021.1, forward strand.
AAGATAATGCCTCCACATCTTCAATGCATGAATGATTTCTTCCAGGTCAAGATCATGTGTAACATAATTTCACTCATGCTTATTCATATTCCTTGATTCATAGCACACTACCTGTCCTTCCTAGATCAGGACTCCACCAAGTCCTCTCTTGCAAGCATATGTATATATCACAAACTATTTTTCCGGATCTACAATCTTTAGAACTAGAGCATTTGTAAACAACTGCTCCAACTTCTAAAAAATGACTGCACATTCCTCTGTCCATTCAAATTTCTTACCTTTTCATTGCAATGATGAGATAGGATATGAAATCCACGTGAAGTTCCTAATGAACCTCCTATAATAACCTACCAACCCCGTAAATGGTCTTACCTCATCCACATTTCTAGGAGTTGTCCATTCCATCCGAGCTCTTATCTTTTCTGGATCCACTACTATGCCTTCCTTGGAAACAACATGCCCCAAGTAATGTACCTTTGTTTGAAAGAAACTACATTTTCTAAGCTTGGCATACAATTGATGCTCTCTTAGCAATCTCAACACATATGCTCTTCTTCATTCTTAGAATATATCAATATATCATTAATAATACAATAACAAACTTATCTAAATAAGGACACAACACATTATAACTCAAGCACATACAAGTAGCTGGAGCATTAATCAAACCAAATGGAACTACAACAAACTCATAATGCCTATGCCCAGTTTGGAAAGCAGTCTTGTAGATGCCCTCTTCTTTAATGCGTACTTGATGATATTCAGATCTCAACTCAATCTTCAGGGACATTGTTTCTCCCTTCAACTGGTCAAACAAGTCATCAATCCTCGAAAATGGATACATGTTCTTGATGGTCACCTTATTCAATTACTTGTAATCAATGCATAACCTGAGAGTATTATCCTTCTTCTTCACAAACAACATTGGTGCACCCCAAGGCGATACACTTGGCCTAATGTATCCATTGTCAAGCATTTCCTTCAGCTGCAACTTCAAATCTACTAACTCAGGTGTGCTCATCCTGTATGGTTCCTTTGATGTTGGTGTTGTAACTCAATAGAGAAGTCCACTTCTTTGTGAGGCGACAACTCTGAAATATCTGCTGGAAACACATCTTGAAATTGTTGTAAGATCGGGTACCTCTTCATAACTAATACATCCTCATCATCCTTACCTTTATCACTAGAAATATGCACATCAAATAACACACACCCTTTTCTGTGACTGCACTTTTCCTGTATAACTATCACTATTCTAACTTATGTAGCTTTCTTCTTACCCTGTAGGATTCTTTGTTCCCCATTGTCATCCAAGAATTCAATAGATTTTTCATAGTATTCCACCTTAGTCATGTGAAGATACAACCAGTCCACACCCAAAAGCATAATATATGGTCCCAACAACAATACATCCAAATGTGTTGAGGTAGGCATACCATTCAACTTGAATGCACAAGATCTTACCCAATGACAAACTCTGTTCTTTGTACCTGTAGTCAAATGCACTAACCAAGATTTTGCATGCACTTCTTTATTCAAACCACACTTATCCACCAAGTCAGGACTTATATAAGTATAATTAGATCAAGGGTTAATCAAAATAGTAACAACTTGATCGCAAAGCTTACCATTCATCTCGATAATAGATGCTTGGTGATCCGTCTACCTGTTATCCAACGTTGCATAAATTTGTGAAATTCTTTTCCCAACGTCCCCAACTGTCTGTGCGTCCTATGCACTATAAATTTGAGGCCTACCACCCTGATTTTGTAGATAATCCCTCTTGAGATGCTCCTTGCCATATATCCAACACTGCAAATGTCCCTTACCATCACCTTTATTATGTTGCCCTCCAGACTGTGACCCATTAAACTTATTGTAAGGTGCAACATTTTCTTTCTCTCTTGCATTCTGAGGTCTTGTTCGCTTCAGCTGCCATTTACCTTAGCTTTGTCTTTCCCTTTCCAAAATTGTTGAGATTATGTCTTATGCTTTGATTTCTCATAACAGTGCTTCAATTTCCCAATGACTTATTCAAGTGACTAAGGCTCATCATACTCAATCTGGTCTCTAAATGTTAATGGAAATCCACTCAAAAATCTCTAAACTTTGGATTTTTCATCCTTAAGATACAGTACATACCTCAACAACTCCAAGAACTTTGTCTTATACTCCTCATCTCTCATCGACCCCATATTTAGCTCATATAATTCCTTGGCTTTGTTGTCGTAGTACCTCTCTAACAAATATTTCTTCCTTAAAAGCCTCTTGAATTCATGCCAACTTAACTCCTCATTCCTGATGTCTCTAACCCGCTTCAAATCTTCCCACTAGATGTTTGCTTTCCCTTTGAGGCTGAAGATATTCATTATTTCCTTCATGTTCTCTGTGTAATCATGTAGCTCAAATAACTTCTTCATCCTGAGTAGCCATACCTCTACATCGTCCGACTTTTTCAAATCCCCATCAAAGGTAGGTGGCTCAGATTTCTTGAATTCATCTGGAAAATATCCCCTATCATTCCTCTTGTAAGGATGATAATGATGATGACCATGGTACCTTTCATAACCAGAACTAGAATAAAACATGTGTCCATCACCTATCCTATCTAGTGTATCCAAGAACTTTCCATCTCTGATTGTATCATCCCTATCTGACCTGTGCCCACCATGAGATCTACTGCCATATGCTTCATTAGTCCTATCCTCTTACCCATGGTTGATCCTAAGCGGTCCTTGTCTTTGCAATTCTAACAAACTCTGAAGGATTACTACCTTAACTTTTGCTTGTTTCTCTTGTGCCGGAATGCTTTTGTCATTATCTGCTTTGCATCTTCTAATTTCTACCTTCAAACCTATCAATGTGTCTACTAAGTCAAAAGAGTGCCCACCACCATGCTGCTCATCTGATCCATAAGGAGAGTCTCGTGAACTATAATCTACCAACTTGTTAGTCATCTTTGATCTTCTTCCTGCAATTATACCATGTCAACTTAAACCAAAACATAACATAATCAGCATATCTCAATATAGTTCAAGGGAGGATATCTTGTTTTCAAGATCAACTAAATTAGCACAATACATGTATATATAAACATAATCATATCGGTATATAGACATCATTTCAACCATTATCCAAATATCATGGATGACCATACCAACCATGTACTATGACCTCATGTACGACAATTATAACCATGTAAATGTATGTGTAATGACATATAGACACTAACATGCATAACAAGTGCATAACCGATAGGCACTCACGACACATACATCCAACAACAACACCATCAACTTTCACATGGTGAAGTGACTGCAATCGTGCCTACACAACAAGTACATAGACCACAAGCAAAAAGAACACATATGCAACTGACATGTATGTATAGCCAACAAATTATGCCCATCCAATCTAAGGGGTGAACGATGATCTGATACCACTCTATAACACCCTCCTCCCACATTAACCCAAGATAACCAGTCCACTGGGGTAAACATGTGACAAAGAGATACTATGATGTGATTCAACTCCCCATGTACATTTAAGGAAGTGTAATTGACAAAGCAAAACCAATCTAACCTTTCTCGAGAGCTACAATAACTTCAGGAGATAACCAACCCTTCTATGTGCCCAACCCATGAGACAACTTGTCATTTTACTAAGCTAGACCCCCAATCGCTCCCATGAAAATCCATGCATTCGACTGAGACCCTCCAGCTGCTCCCACAACAAAGCATGCATGCGATTGTGGCCTTTTTCAGGTAGTTCTGAGCCAGTGACCCCGGATTCTGTGCCACTTTTTCAAGGCTAGGCTTCAAGCCTCTACCCAAAACTTCATGAAACTTCTAGAAATGATAAATAACAATGAATTAAAGCTACAAATTCAAACATTGGTACAAGGACTTGATCCAACCCCTACTAGTCATGACAAGAATTTTGTCAAACATATCATAAACATGTAATCTACAGGTCATAACCACATATATGAGCATAGGGGTCTCATACTTATCTAAGTATAATTAAGAAGAATTGATGCCTTATCACAATAGCTACATTATCATCTATTAGGTCATATATTATTCACATTTCATGTACAAATCAAATCATGATGAGAGCCATAACCAAAGTATCTCATGAATCATTCTTATGACCAACATATAACCAATAGAACAACAAGAGTATAACAACCATAAAAATCACATATTAGCAAGTACATTTACACATTAAATACCAAAGGAAAATGAGTTCTTATTAATGTATGCATAAGCCAACTAAGTCACATACTTCCACGAACCACCCAACCATAGATTGGGCTGAACCAAATCTTTCTTTCAGCCAATCACCCCTGTGCCATATTCCAAGCATGAATGTGGGGCTCACAACATAACTCATCAAGGCTTCTTCATGCTTTATCGTATAGCCACCAAGGGATTCCTAGGCTCAAAACCCCCATCGATACAACCAAGTTTTACCATAATCCCACTGGATCACTAGGCCCTAAACAAGCATGAATGATTATGGATCTCTCCACCTAAACTGCAAGGAATTTGTTTGTCTCCACCTCTCTGCTTTACCATGTATCCTGCAATTATTGATCAAGGGATTCCTAGGCCTACGAGGTCTCCACCCTTTGGGCTTTACTGTGTATCCCTCCATTACTGGTCAAGGGATTCCTAGGCCCAATCAAGGGTATTCACAACTAGGATTTACTGAATATCCCACCAAGGGATTCCTAGGCCTGTGATTAATACTGAGACCACCCCACTTAGCTTTGAATCCATCGGCAATCATCATCAACCAAAACAAGAGAACCTCATCGCTCCATGGCTATCCATAAATGGAAAGGCAAGGCTGAAAACCACTGTCACACCTGGCAAGACCCGTTCCAATGATAACAAAAGAACCAAATACACACATGCATGTACCATGCATGCCAAAACTAACAAGGAAATCATACATGAAACTCGATAACTGCAAATAATCCCACTATAGCCACTTGATCCCACTCTTCCTTTCTTGATCTTTGCTTCCCTTTTGCTTTGTTGTCCTTCCTTTGCCTTCCTTCCTCCAATGCTAGAGTGCTCCAAGAATACTCTAAGTATTCAAGAGTATGAGAGAGAGAGCTCCAAAACTAATTTGACAAAAGGTTGTGAACTGATCCTCATAAGCTTTTTTATTAATGAGGCCTCTGTTTTCTCCATTTTCCATTCTTTTCCCTCATTTTCCTCGTCATATGCAACCTGTGACTCTTTACCTTCATTTTCTCCTAATTTCCTTTATTTTCATAAATAAAATGCCAATTATTGCCTCTTGCCTCTCTAAATTCTTTGCCATTGCCTTCGCCAATTTCCCTTAGCCATAATAAACTAAATGAACACCCACATTAGAATGTTTTGCCAAACATTCAACTTCGAATACGTGTCCCATGACCTTGGTTATTATTTTTCCTTTATTAACTTTATTACATGGAATTTTTTACTAGGGCGATTACACCTATAATTGTGGATATGTCGTGTCGTCTATGCCTAAATGGCGAGAGACCTAGCACACCTCCCAGTAATGGGAGGAGGTTTCGGAAGAGCCTAGAGTGTCAGGGAGCCGTGGGCTCCCCTATTGTTAGGATCCCGAGTCAACATCACCGCCCTTGAAAGAGTCGAGCGCCCAACCGACAGCACATGAGTCACAGAAGCGAGTCTTAGGTACGAGCGCGCCCAATGTGCGATGGGTGTACAGACGTAGTGGCGGGTGTAATGAGCACCCGCCTGACTCATTTTTGGTTAAAGGCGTGCACACAAGCACACCTGGTGGATAGTTCAGTTAAAGGTGACTTGAGGAGCGATGGTGGCAATTCAACTTCGGTTAAACACGATGGGGTAGAACATGTGACGAGGGTGCACACTGGCGCAGTGCGTCCACCTTCGGGCACTGACGAACTGAATGAAGGTGACTTAACATGATGGGTTGAGTGGAAAAAAATTGAACATGGAAAAGTGTGATGGACGAGATGTGACAAGTCATGGTGGGCAGATTTAACACGATATGCTGACACGGTTGTGAGAAAAGGCAGCGAGCCAACACACATAAATGAGTGAAGGGGTGTGGCATAACTTATGGGCAAGTTGGATTGGTGGGATGATGCCCCAAGCGACGCATCCCCACATAATATTACAACTCAACGGAGCATATATATTGGAGGTCACGAGTTGGCAAAATAGAACAACTGCAAAGCACACATACTTTGGAGTTCGCAGTGTAAAGGGAGCCGAAGGTGGGGCGCAGAAGGCAGAGATGAATGGAAGGTGTGTCCCATGACCTTGGTTATTATTTTTCCTTTATTAACTTTATTACATGGAATTTTTTACCAGGGAGATTACACCTATAATGGTGGATATGTCGTGTCGTCTATGTCTAAATGGCGAGAGACCTAACACACCTCCCAGTAATGGGAGGAGGTTTTGGAAGAGCTTAGAGTGACAGGGAGCCGTGGGCTCCCTATTGTCAGGCTCCTGAGTCAACATCACCGCCCTTGAACGAGTCGAGTGCCCAATCGACAGCACATGAGTCATAGAGGAGAGTCTTAGGTATGAGCGTGCCCAATGTGCGATGGGTGTGTAGACGTAGTGGCAGGTGTAATGAGCACCTGCCTGACTCAGTTTTGGTTAAAGGCGTGCACACAAGCGCACCTGGTGCAAAGTTCGGTTAAAGGTGACTTGAGGAGCGATGGTGGCAACTCAACTTCGATTAAACACGATGGGGTAGAACGTGTGACGAGGGTGCACACTGGCGCAGTGCGCCCACCTTCGAGCACTGACGAACTGAATGAAGGTGACTTAACATGATGGGTCGAGTGGCGGAAAATTGAACATGGAAAAGTGTGATGGGCGAGCTGCAATAAGTCATGGTGGGCAGATTTAACACAATATGCTGACATGGTTGTGAGAAAAGGCAGCGAGCCGACACACATATATGAGCGAAGGGGTGTGGCATAGCTTATGGGCAGGTTGGATTAGTGGGGTGATGCCCCAAGCGACGCACCCCCATATAATATTACAACTCAATGGAGCATATATATTGGAGGTCACGAATTGGCAAAATAGAACAATTGCAAAGCACACATTCTTCAGAGTTCGCAAAGGGAGCCAAAGGTGGGACACAGAAGGCAGAGATGAATGGGACACGTGATAGTGTGTGGGAAATGCGCTTGCGCTGCGGGCAGAGTACAACAAATAGGAAATGGTGAGTTCGATGGAGGCAACGTGCAGTGTATAGTAGTGGCAGCAGTGGGTTGTGCATGCAGGTGAAGAGTGGTTTCATGGGTAGCGTAGTACATGTTGTGGGAAGCGGTACACACTGTGGCCCGGACCACTGGCTGACTGTTCGGGTGAAGGTTTGCACTTGGGCAACGAAAACCTCACCATTGTGCCATATTGTAAAATAATTAGAATTTTATAATGAAGAATTAAGTTGATAAGTTATTGTTCATGGTCTCATATTTAGCATTGTTGTATTTTTCTTATGTATGTATGCACATAACATAATAAGAAAAGAAAACATAAATAATAATGTTGGTAGGCATAGTTCGGAAGATGAGAAAAAAACTAAGTATGGAAGTATAGCCGATGTTGCACGACACCCCGAATGGTGGAACCGACTCGGGGGCATGACAGATGGTATCATAGCCAGTACAACAGGATGCAACAAAGACCAGAGATATATTGAGGCAAGGATTCTTGAGAAAAATAAATGTTGGTTGCAGTTTGGGATTTCTTGACTTGGATATTCATGGTAGAGCCATCCAAGCTTTGGTGGACATAGGTGCCACTCATAACTTTATGACAATAGGGTTAGCAAAGGAAGTTGGACTGCAGATTGTTCCAAAGGATGTGGAGGTCAAGGCAGTGAACTCAAGAGCTAAAGTGTTGGGATTGGAAAGTGATGTGCTGGTTCGAATTACATATTGGTAGGGTTTTTTTGAGTTCACAGCGATGGAGATGAACATATTTAACATGATATTGGGGCAGGATTTTCTGAAAGGAAACAAGGAAATTGTTATCCCATTTTGCGATGATATTATGTTTATTGGAGACACACAGACGTGGAATTTGCTTACTCGCCAACAAAGAAGGGAAGTGAAGGTGAAACATGTGTCTGTAGTAAGTATGAGTAGGGCGATGCGAGATTCATGTGTTGAGACATATGTGACTGTCATCAAGGAAGTTGACGTCAATGATGGAGTGGGGATGCCTATTCCAGCTGAGATTTCCAATGTATTGGCCAAATATTAAGACTTGATGCCAAACGAGTAGTTGAAAGTACTACCACCGAGACATGCAATGGACCATAACATTGAGCTAGGGTTGGGGAAGCAACCACCAACAAAGGATCCTTATCGTTTGTCAAGACCAAAGTTGGAGTAATTGAAGTGACAGTTGAAGGATTTGGCTAATGCAGGTTTCATATGATCTTCAAGGTCCCCATATGGTGCTCCAATATTTTTGCAGAGGAAGAAGGATACAAATGAATTACGGATGTGTTGTGATTATCGTGCACTGAATAAGCAGACGATAATGAACATATACCCTTTTCCATTTGATGAAGATTGCTTTGATAAGCTTGTGAAATCCCGAGTGTTTTCGAAGCTGGATTTGAGGCATGGGTATTATCAAGTGTGAATAGCAGAGAGGGATGAGAAGAAGACTGTAATTGTGATGAGGTATGGGAGTTTTGAGTTCCTTGTCATGCCATTCAGGTTGTGCAACACTCCTACATTTTGCACATTGATGAATGATGTTTCGCATCCATATTTGTATTCATTCGTAGTTGTATACTTGGACAACATCATGATATTCAGTAATAACATAGAGGATCATAAGAAGCACTTGGATTTGGTATTTGAGGCATTAAGGAAGAGTTAATTGTTCTTGAAGAAGTCGAAGTGTATGTTCGACTAAACTGAGATTTCGTTCCTTGGACACATAGTGTGTCAAGGTCACATACGGATGGAGTTGAGTAGGGTGCAGGTGATTGAGATTTTTGGGTTGTGTTATATTCTTTCCACGTAGTTAACAGGGGGTTTGAGGGGTACCCGTAACCCCACTTTATGGGGTCTGGGGTAGCGCCCCGGAAAATTTTGGTTT
>APFE031431021.1:177112-336983 GCA_000404065.3 Pinus taeda
GTATTGGATGCTTCGGCATGTATAAATATGTATTGTAACATTGAAAGGAAAATAATGAAAAATCAAGCTGGTAATCCCAGTTTTGGGATCCAGTGGGAAATCTCTATGTATACATGTTTTATGTGTTATGCTCTTGCATTTTTATTTTTCCTGTGATTTAGAATTCGTATGCAGGTAATTTCTGTATGGGGTTAAAACCTACAGAGGATTGGGATGAGCCAAAGAATTTCCATGATATGAGAGTCTTCTTAGGGATGACCAACTACTAGTGAAACTTTGTAGAGGGGTACCCCAAGGTAACTGCACCATTGACAGACCTTTTGAAGAAGGACAAGTGATGGAATTGGATGGAGAAGTGTCGATTAGAATTTGAATATTTGAATAGGAGTATGGTTGCATCACTGATATTGAAGCTACATGACTTCGAGAGACCATTTGAGGTGCACAAAGATGCTTCTAATTTTAAGATTGGGGGAGTACTCATGCATGATGGGCATCTGGTGGCATATGAGAGTCGAAAGTTGCAGGATAGAGAGCGATGGTATCTAGTTCATGAGAAAGAGATAATTGCCATCATCCACTATTTACAGGTATGGAGGCAATACTTGATTGGGAAACCTTTCCTTGTTAAGATTGACAATGTTGCAGAGTTATTTTGCATCCCAACCAAAGTTGTCAGTGAAGCAGGCTCGTTGGTAGGACTTTTTGGCAGAGTTTGACATGACTATTGAGTATAGGCCAGGTAGAATTAATGTTGTTGTAGATGCCCTCTGCAGGAAGGGATGATTGGCTACACTTGAGGAGGGAGAGGACTGTGTCAAGAGCAGTAGGAGTCAGGTTCATATAACTGAGGAGATGCAGAGTAGACCACATGTTAGTGTGGAGACAAATATTCAGGCGAAGAGCATTCTCAAGTAGGTGAAGGAGTGGAAGACTCATAAGTTTTTCCTACGAGATGGACTTTTGTTCTATGGGAACTAACACTACATTCTGAATTCATTTGGACTTAGGAGGCACGTCTTGAAGGAGTGCCATTATTCATCATGGGTTGGCCACTAAGGGAAGCGTCATTCTTTGGAATTGTTGGAGAGGGGATACTTTTGAGAGAAGACGAGGAAATATGTGGAGGAGTATGTGCATATGTGCATCATTTATCAGTAAGACAAATCAGATGACCAGAGATAGGGAGGATTGTTGCAACCTTTATGGATTCCAGAGAGACCTTGGATGAGTGTTTCGATGGACTTCATCACTAAGTTACCGCAGGTGTAGGGGTATAATGGGATTATGGTTGTTGTTGATCATTTTTCCAAGTATATCGTCTTCATTCCAACGAATATACCATATGGGGCCAAGAAGACTGTTGAGTTATTCTTCAAGAAAATTGTGAAGTATTGGGGAGTACCTTTGAGTATTGTGTTTGAATGAGATCTGCGTTTTACATGCATATTTTGGACCACATTGTTCAAGTTGGTCAGGAAAAAAGTTGTTGCAAAGTTCAAGTTACCACCCATAGACATATGGGCAAACTGAACGAATTAATGCACTGTTGGAGGACTAATTTAGACATTATGTGAGAGTTGATCAAAAAAATTGGCATGAACTCTTGGTTTTGGCTTAGTTTAGCTACAACTTGCAAAAGAGTTATGCAACCAAATATAGTCCATTTGAGTTGGTCAATGGAAAAATGCCAATTTCTCCACACACTATGCCTCCGAGAGGGTTTTTGAGGAGTCCACATGCGAATATATTATTGACAGCATGGGAAGAATCTTTCAAGTTAGCACGGGTGCACCTGCATGATGATGCAGGGAGAAAGAAGAAATGGGAAGATAAGGATAGATGGGATGCACACTTCGATGTTTAGGATATGGTTTTTTTGAGGATCACCAGAGATCAGTTTTAGCCACCAAAAGTGACTACGAGATCTTTGACGAGGAAGAATGAAGGGCCATTCCGAGTGAATAAGCGAGTTGGTGAAGTTTCTTATGAGTTGGAGCTTCTGAACACATGCATTCGAAACATCTTATGTTCCATATGAGTCAACTGAAGAGATGTAGACTTGATGCACATCATCCTGAGAGGACAACACCATCGAGGGAACCAACCATGATTGTGGATATAACAAAATTGGTTTTGGACAAGATCTTGGATCTTAGGACTACAAGTGTTGGGATTTCTGCACAAATGGAGTTCTTCATTCAATGGAAGGACGCATCGGAGGAGAGTGGTTAGGAAATGAAGGATTCATTTTGGAGATATAAAAAGGAGATTGCAGAGTTTAGTGAGGGGTTGACATGATCGATTAGACTATCGAGGATGAAAATGACTCATGGTGGGGGAGGATGTCAGGACTCCGAGTCGGCATCACCACCCTTGGGCGATTCAAGTGCACATGAGTCATAGAGGCGAGTCGCAGGTACGAGCGCCTGCCCGACTCAGTTTCGATTAAAGGTATGCGAACGAGAGCGCCTGGTGGAAAGTTCAGTTAAAGGTGACTTGAGGAGCGACGGTGGAAAATCGACTTCGGTTAAATGTGACAGGGTAGAACATGTGACGAGGGTGCACACCTGGGCAGCGCGCCCATGCCCGAGCACAGGAAACTAAATGAAGATGACTTAACACGGTGGGTCGAGTGGCGAAAAACTGAACATGGAAAATTGTGACGAGCGAGCTGTGATGAGTCACGATGGGTGGAGTTAACACGACAAGTCGACACGGTGGTGAGAAAAGGTAGCAACCCGACACACATATATGAGCGAAGGAACGTATCATAGCTTGTGGGTAGGTCAGCCTGGTGAGTCGATGCCCCAAGCGACACATCCCCACAAAATATTACAACTCGACGAAGCATAAATATTGGAGGTCACGTGTTGGAAAAACAAAACAATCGCAGACCACAATACTTTAGAGTTCATAGTGTGAAGGGAGGCAAAGGTGGGATGCGATAAGCAGAGCTGAACAGGAGGCACGGAAGAGTGTGGGCAATGTGCCCGCTCTGTGGGCAACGTACAATGACTAGGAAACGATGAGTTCAGCGGAGGCAACGTATGTCGATAATGTATAGTGGTGGCAACAACTGGCTATGTGTGCAGGCGAAGAGTGGTGTCGTGGGAAACGAAGTACACATTGTGGGAAGCAGTACACGATGCAGTCTGGACCACTGATATATAGTTCGGGTGAAGGGTTGCACTTGGGCAATGACAACCTCACCATTGTACCATATTGTAAAGTATTCATAATTAATGAAAATTGAGTTGATAAATTATTGTTCTTGGTCTCATATTTGGCATTGTTGTACTGTTGTTATGTATTTTCGCACATAGCGTAATAACAAAAGAAAACATGAATAATAATGTTGGTAGGCATAGTCCGGAAGATGAAAAAAATAAAATAAAATAAAATAAAATAAAATTATGGAAGTCTACCTGGTGCCACATGGTGTCCCGAATGGTGGAACCGACTCGGGGGTGTAACACCTATGGTGCTGATTAGAGTGTGTGTCACTTCGTGTGATGAGGGAAGGATATAAGTATCAAAGCAAGTAAATCACATAAAAAAAAAAAAAATAAAAAAAAAAATAAAATAAAAATAAAATAAAAAAATAAAAAAAAAAATAAAAAAAAATTAAAAAAAAAATAAAAAAAAAAAAAAAAAAAAAAAAATAAAAAAAAAAAAAAAATAAAAAATAAAAAAAATAAAAAAAAATGATCACTTTCCCTTTAACTTATGCTATGTGATCAATCAAACAAACAAAAAATGGTTTTTGTTTGTTTTTGTGTATGATAAAAGATCCTACGAAGCACTATTCATCCTTACCACTCTCAAAGTAATTGGGCCTTGTAGAGATATCTTTTGATGGGTATTGGGGAAACGTCTTGAGAGAATAGACAATGCTTTCCAACAACCAAATAATAAACCTAGGTAACAAATAAGGCTTAAGTGCTTCTTTCACCCCCACCTATTGGGAAAAGATGCCCTAATTTTGACCACTAAGATACCTTTGTCCCACATGAACAATAAATTCTTTATCTTCTCGGTAGTCAGTTACCAATATGGAGCATATATAGGCTGGGTAGTCCCATATAATATTGCACTCACTGGACCTAAGCCGAAGTTCCTTTGAATCTGGTCTCTGACGTGCTCGGGTAGTCTTTTCCATGGGATGATGAATGATTTGAAGCACCCTAAAAGTCAACTTCCATGTTTCAAAGATGTAACATGACCATGGTGACTTATGGGATGCTTGCCCCCAATGGTCCTAACCTGAATTTTAAATTTTGTTGCCCCCGTGGGGAAATTTAGGTTGTTAAAATTATGGTTTCTTTTAGGAGTCTATTGACGGTGTTGGACCCACCAACGTTAAAGGGATCTCCCCGATATGAAGTCCAAACTAGACCTCACACCATTTCAAGTAGGAGTCCCAATAGTGGGTGGTAATGTTATGCCTTGACTGCGGAAATGCACAGAGGGAAGTATAATAAATTTGGGCGAGAGCAAGTGTGTGACCCTACGAAGAGTCAAGTGTGATGCATAAAGGTTCCAACACATGAAGGGAAGAGGAAGTGAGCCCCTTGGCAGCCTGTAATAGTACGCAACTTAAAAGGAACACACGAGCGAAATGACATCACAGACTAAGATTTAGAATAGTCCATGAGTTAATACAACAACACGCATTCAACTAGATTCATACAAATGCAAATGAAATAGTTCATAAGCATAAGTGTAAGTTAAATAACATACATTGCAAATACAACAAAAATAGTCCTACTATATTCACAACATATGCATGAAAGTGTGTTGGCTTTGATTAATTATTATAAGTGAAATTTTCATTCATACATACACCATTTATGACCACTAGCCCCAATACTGGAACATTACAATTAAGAACACCTGCTCTTGCAAAGAAGTATACTAGCTCTATGTTATGGAGAAGCTAAGGCTCTTCATAATACTCCCAATCTCTTCCTAAGCCTAAGTCTAGCCAAAAGCTTGGCTCCCAAAATCTTGTTACATGAGTTATGAGGGTCTATTTATAACAAGAGGGGGTTGACTCTTCAAATACCCTTTGTGACCTTTGGAATACACTCATGACTCTTCAACTTCTTTACAAAATGACTCATTACATTACATCGTGACTCTTCATATTCCAATATTGACACTTGGAATTTCACTTACAATATAATTACAAATAATATTACAAATCACACTCATACCCATGTAGGGAAAAATAGGGTAGAGACAACTTAACAACCTAACAAGACAAAACATTATGATGCTTGAGTTTAGGAACGCTCTAGCTCAGTAACTCCCATTTGATGCTTCTAGGTCACATATCGATGCCAAGCTTGGTACTATGCGATGACATCCCCAAACTGCATAATGGTTCAAGCTTGAAGCGGACTCTAGCTTCCATAACATCCAGGTACAATGATTTGGAACCAGTCTTAACTTCTTTCTCGAGCAGGAGAAACATGGTTCTGATTTGGATAGGGCCACCGATGTAGTTCTACATGTTTTGTGTGTTAAGCTCTAAATCCCCCTTGGTGGTAACATGTCTCAGCTAATCCAAGTACTCTTCAATCTCTTGCTTGACTTGGTGTTTGCGTTTAGCTTCGGTGAGTGAGATGACTGATACGATCTTTTGGGTTCTCACCATGAAATCCAAATTGTTGTACAACCGTACATATGAGGCCTGGATGTTTCCAATGAACGAGGCAAGATGCTTGTTCTGAATGAACATTCAAACTCTTGCTTTCTCCAACTTTGTTTGTAGCTTCATCTTCTTTACCAAAGTAAGCGGTGCTCCTTTGGATCACATTGTCCATTCTTGCACGACATGATGACAGTTTTCACATTCCTAAGAGTCTTGACAAATTCCTTACTTTGCTGCTGCAAGCTATGCAAGTGGAAGACTGCCTTATGTATGGTCATGAGCTCCTCATAGAGATCCTGCATGGTCTCTCCAAGTGTTGATACTTCACCAAGTATCATTGCTCTCATTCCCCCAAGTAGACTTGTGCTAATATTGCATTCTGTGCTGCTACACAAAGTTGTTATATCTCTTGCCGGACAACCTGTAATTTTTGTCTCAGTTGCTTATTCTTGGTAATCAAATACCGAGCATTTGATCTTGCAGCACCTACAAAGGCCAAGTTGGCTCCAACAATGGCATTTGGATTCTTGTTGTTGTTCGCCACTATCACCCTTTATCTAGTGAATGAAGGTGATGCATGATCATCTAGAAAATTCTTTCTCTGTGCTTGTACAATTCTCTTTTGGAATTCATCATAAGACAGATTGTACAAGTCCATTATCGGATCATCATAAAGAGGAACAACATCCCTTTCTTCACTCATAGTTGACTATGCTCTCTCTCCCTCTATTGATAACTGGTTTTGTTCTTGCTTTTTGACTTGAACTGATGTTGCTTCTTCTGCCATTGCGCCTTGCCTTTCTTCTTCTTACTTCTTCTACTTCTCCTCCTATTCTCTCCTTCTCTTTTCCTATTCTTCCTTCAGTTATTGTATTGTTTTTTGAGCCCTCAATTCTGCTTGTTGCAAGCTCTATTTTCTCTCTTCCTTCGCTCTACTCTATGTATCCTTTGCTTCCTCTTTACTTCCACTACCGAAGCTGCTTGTATAAGGATTGAATCCACTTTCACTTTATAGCTTTGTTCTCCCTCTATTATGTCAGCAACCTTTCTCTTTCCCTTATCTTGTACCAGATTGTTGCCTTCTGCTACTGTTGCTGGAATTGCTTCCATGTTAGTGTTGACTCCTTTTCAATAAATAGTTTAGTGTTTGCATATAATGGCAAGTTAACTGGAACTTTCTCCACTGCTTCCCCAATACTACTTTCACTAGTCTCTTTTGAAGCAACTCTCTTTGGTGCCATGGTAACAATGACTGCTAGAGAGAAGTGCTTCACAAGTGTCATACGTGTGGGACAAAAAGGACACTCATGGAAAGCAAACATTAGCTTTAGCAAATCTACCTTCAAAGCATGATCAAGTAGTAATTCAGGTAATTGGGGAGAAGGAATGTGCAATTTTTATTGGCTAGAGGGAATGGCTGCTTGTGGGAGCTACGCATTACGCAGTCCCAAAAACTAAGGATGAAGCTTGAGGCTTGGGACTGCGCAATGCGCAGTCCTAGCTTGGACAGAGATGGGGAGAGACTGTGCATTGTGCAGTCTTAGTGGCCAAGGTGACAGGCTAACCCCTGGAACTGTGTAGTGCACAATTGGGGCTAGCTTGTACTTCGCAATTCTAGAGGCCAAGCTTGGAGCATGAGCCTTAGGATTGTGTAGTGCCCAACTGGGCAAAGTGAAAATTGGCCAAGGAAAGTGCATATCTGCTTAAGGGGAGTGTGGAAAACGAGAAAATATGAGATATAATGTGATCTTGAGTGCAGATCTAACTAAGTATGAATGAATCATGATAGGTCAAGTGCAGAAGCTGAATAAACGGAAATAAAATCAAATTGGTGAGGAGAGTCGCCACAACGGTGACCATTAGTGCAAAAACAAAGAAACAGATGTGACACTTGTGAAAGTCAAACAATAACTTGAAACAACACTTCTAAAAGTTAAAACAAGTTGAAATGCCAGCAACCATGAAGAGAAATAAGCAAAACAACACACACACACACACAAGCGAAACGATAAAAAGCGATAGAAAAGGTGGCAAAAGGCAATAAAAACAAACTCACCTAGAAAAGCAATGAAAAATCCACCAAAGGTTCCTTGATCTCTTGAGGAATGTTAGAGATTCAAGATCAAATGCGCAAATGAGATCTAGAGCTGTCGATTGACTATATTTGATCAAATGAGGTTTTATGATGTGCCTGCCTAAAATCAAGGAAAAAGTGACACTTCATGGAAAACTTCTAAAATAGTGAGCATGCCTCCTTTGTGATACTAATAATGGGTCCCTAATTCCTAGGGATGTTGTTGTTGTTGTTTTTTTTTTTTAGTTTTCTTGCTTCTCCGGGGAAACTTTCCATGCACGACACTGGGAAAGATTTTGCAATTTTGGGAAACTGGGCAACATTCCAGCTTAGTGCACTGTGCAGTTTCTAAGCTCAGTGAGGGATTACACATTTTTTAGGCTCAGATGGGTTGCCTTCCACGACTATGCATTTTATGAGCTCAAGGATGACTACTAGTCTGAACTGCGTAATTCCAATCATGAAGGCTAATTGCCTTCAAGGATTGCGTAGTTTCTAAAGGAAAGCCTAGAATTGTTGTGTGACCAAGTCAGTAGATTAGCTTGTGCCTTAGAAAGATCAACTAAGTGTAAAAATGAGCAACCACAAACACAAATGAAAAAGATAAGTCTCAGTCAAATCATGAGTACTTGGAAATAGTACGAGATAAGCTCCCGTGGATAGGAAGGAAGGCTCCAAAATTAAAGTATGGGAAAAATTTTGGAGGGTGGTTGTAGCCGCTACAATAAAGTCTTGCTTCACTTATGGTGTGAGAATGTAATTTAGAATAAATTAAGTACAAAAAGCTCTGGAAATTGGATGCCCTTTTGTACAAAGCTTATAGAAGTTTAGTGTGTGATGTGTAATGTGTGTGCAAGTGGCAAAGTGAACATATAAAGTGTGATAAGATGTGGATATTCGATGATCCTTTACAATACCCTCTAATTACACTAAGTTTTGATTGTTCCTTGCATGAAAAGGAAATAATATATGGATAATGGGCCACTTACTCTTTTCTTATTACATTATTTGTGCCTAAAGGGAGATAGAAAACTCAAGTGCTTGAAGAAAGCTTTCATATGCAAGCCTAGGTTCATCTAAAAGACACAAGAGAAGTAGAGATTACTTACTTTCTGAAGTAACAATTGGTCCTAGTCCCAAAAAACTAATGAAATAGAAATCTTTGGTTAGTAATAAGATATGTGGATGATGGGTTGCTTACTCCTTTACTAATAAAGCTATGTGAATTGTGAAAAATAGCAAAATAATTTGAAAAAGATACGTGGAATGTGGCCACTTACTTTTCCCCTCAATTAAGCTATGTGAGAAATACAATTAAAAAGCAAAAGTTATGTAATTACTCTACTAATAGTGATTAGTAAAGCAACTAGGCAATCTAAACAAACTCGAATTTTTTTTGCAGAGTTTAAGGAAATTCACTAAAGGCTGCCAATCACATAGGAAAGAAAAATTACAAGGGTTTTTTGTGCTCTTAGTAAACCATGCGAGTTTTCTTGTGCACATACACGTGCGCGCGTTTGTCTATGACAAAAGCCGCATGGGTGGTTGAAAAAATTGAACAATCAAGCTTCTAGGCCGAAAACAGGTCCAGAAGGTCCTACAAAAATTCCAAAGAGTTGATAAATGCACAGTGAAGTGATAATGCAGAGAGAAGGTCCTCTAAAAACAATTGTTAGAGTAAACAAAGGAAACTAGTGGAGTCGCCAAATATGTGGAAGTGTGTTTGTTGCTATGGAGTACCAAAAACACCTTTGCAATTGGTTATTCCCTACAAAGAAAACACAAATAATTTGTTGTTGTTAGTGGACAAACATGAGTAAACAAAGCAATGTAAATGGTGAAAACAATGCATACATAAACATAAACTAAAAGCTAGGAAATAAAAACATAAGCAATGCTTGATGAAATAAACATGTCAACAAAAGTAATGGAAAATGGCTCCCTTTACGGACTGCTGAATACAGAAGAGATACAATAGATGAATACAAAAAAACTTAGAGAGAATTATATGAGCAATGGTGCTAAAAAATCCTCAACAAGGAGGTTCATTTCCTCGATATCTTTGAAAGCTTCTTCTCTCTCTCAAAGAGGTATGAAGAATCTCTCAATGGTGAAATTGTCTTCCCACTAGAATGTTGGGTTGGCGAGGAGCAATTTTGCCAACATAACAATGCTTTACTTCTTCTTTTTGGTTCTCCAATGGCCTGTTTATATAGAATTTTGAATTCCTCTTCCCTCTCTTGGTTCATTAATGAGAAAATGAATTATGAGTAGGACAAGAGGATCACTTGGGGGATGCATATCTCCAGGTCAACTCGAATTCGACTGTCCTTGACTGGTACATGCCAGGGAATCCCATCTTCCAAGTGTGTGAAGTGGTTCCAAACTGCTAACTCATACTTTTATTCGACTACGCGACTATTGAAGAAACATCCACACGTTCACTAATTTATGCCTTTGGATGAGCTGCACGAATAGACTTTATAATTAAAACCTTTGGAGAATTTTTTATTTTTGCACTTCATGATGTTTTCAACTAGAAAGTCTTCACCTGTATGTTTTGTTGGATGACTTTGGGTGTTATTTGGACTGTACAAAGGTGTGTACAATTTTTCCGTGTTAACATCAAGAAACAAGGACCACCCAAAATCTTTAAGAGACCATTAATCTATTTGTTTAAGAGTTTAGGAATTCATAATCTTCTATTTATTATATATCTGAAGATTTATGTATTATATCTTTTAATTAAGTCATTTTTCTATACCTAAAGCATGCTTATATTATATTAAAACATGACATGCATAAAAGCAGCTATAGTGAAGGTAAAGATGATAAATAATTTTGGAGTCATATACATTTTTTTCATTTAACAAACAAAAAGTTCCATTTCTATTAAAATATATATATATATATATATATATTCTCTAAATTAGACTAATTCTATTAATGTAACAAAATTAGTACAAGGAGGCACCGGCCTCTGCAGAGCAAGCCCCAAATTATGCCATGTTTAACAACAAAAGACTGGAAAGAGACTTCCCGCACTGGGGAAACTAGTCCAAAACTCTAAGAGTTTGCTGCCCACGCAGGGGAAACAACCTGTAGTGCGAGAGTGGAATAGTTTTTTGAACAATCATCAAAATTAACAACATTGCATAAAAAAAAACACTAGAATAGACCCATAGTATTGGGAGCCAGGAACCCAGAACCTAAAAAACATTGACCAACTAGGTGTCGTTAGGAGGAGGAGGTCCTTCCACTATCAGACACTTGTACACCTCCATGTCATCTTATGCATCCTATTTGTCTCTCGTAGTTTCTTCCATGTTCTTGAAGCGACCTGGTTTGGTGCATCCCTAAGCTGCTTCTGTGCGTCCTTGAGCTGCTTCCAGGGGCTTTTCTCTTGCTGGTGGTGTTCCGCGCCTGAGTATTGTGGGTTGGGTCTTCAAAGTTTTGTGTCTCCTCTCTAAATGCCACCGAGATAGTCGCTATTATGCAGGGACGTTCTAGCGTGCAGTGAAATTGAAATTGTGCAGAATGACTGGGCTGCAGAGATGAAACAGAGGCATCAGGAGGCTGGGAAGCAGTTTCAACAGGCTAGGGACCCGCAGTCTGAGCCTGACCCTGACCGCTAAGGAGGGGTTGCAATCTTCCTCTACTACTGCCCCTCTTGCAGCGCATTCGATGACGCAGACGAGCCATGCTCATCTAGGCAAAATTGAGCGCACGAGGACGAGAAGGAGTAGTGCTAAAGAATTACTGGTCAATGGGAACAGAAGGAACTGTAATCAACGGTTCAGAGCAGAGATTCAAGACCGAAGAACCAGTAGGTAGGCAGCATAGAAGACTCTACGAGAAATGTGCACCATCCACCTTCTCAATGCAGCACAGAACTTGGCAGCGTCTCCCCGTTGCCGTGCACGAGCTCAGCAGCAGGGAGACAATTACAGTTTAGAGGAGGCAGAGCGGGGGGAAGACGGTCTGAAGAGGCCATCTTAAAAACCATTTGATGAAGCCTCGACCCACGCAGTTCATTAATGTGGCATTGATATCAGCGATGACTTTCTGTATATGCTTCTGAATGGAAGCGTGGGTGGCCAGGTGGCCTTGCCACTTGCCAACCCAAGGTCGTTGCATAGTACCTGCATGCCTGAACACTCGCATCCATGATATTAAAAAAATATATTAATTAGATTTAAAAATTATTTTTAATACTTAATTTTCAAACATAATTTAAAATTTTGAAATTCTTTTTCATAATCTAGATTCTAAACACAACTATTTCTCTTAAATTTTATAAAACAAATATATTTTAAAGTTATCCTATAAAAATTGCCCTCGATCGGGGTGATGAAGTGGGAGGGCACGGGCATAAAGAAAAACAAGAAAAGAGGATGGCAAGGACGGCCGACCACAGTCCTCATGCATGAACAACAGGGCGTGGTGGCGTCCTGCATGACCGTGGAATCATCTATGGAGAGAAGTGGCACGATTATGAGGAGAGAGGTTGGAAAGAATAGTGGCGGCAGACGGATGGGACGTAGGGTAGGTGGGAAGGGATGCATGAGGATGGAAAAAGTAGGGAGAGAGCATATAACATGGGGACGGGAAAATGGGAGCAGGACGACGTAAACGTTGGGAACCTTAGAGGTTGAGCAGATTTCTGGGTATGTTTCTTCACGTTTACCTCTTGTAACTCCCTCTGAGAAGTATAATATGTTAAATGAGGGGGGCAAGCTGGGGTACGCTGAGAAAGAGCTACGACAGGGTAGGTTTGAGGACATGGATGAGAGGCAGAGAGATGGCCGAGATCAGCTGCATAATAGAAGCCAGGGCATAGGCATGACCGGGGAGTGCAATTTTAGGATAGAGGGTTGGTACTGGGAAACTCAAGCTGAAAAACCTTGGAAGGAGTGGAGGTTAGATTGCAGGACTGCTCCTCTTAGACCAGGGTGGGAGAGAGCCATGACTCTCCAGAGAGACCGGGGGGGGGGGACTGAATTGGGGGGGAATTCTTAGAGAGAAGAAAATGTTGAAGGACTGGATGTATAAAGATTTTCAAAGCTAACATTTTATGTTGATAATTGTAAGCAGGAGTCTGAAATCAAAGAGATGGCTCACCTAGGCAGAGGTAGAGGCCGAGGGGGTCAAGGATGCCAGAGCCAAACAGTTAAAAAAGAACCTACCACTTCGAAGAATGCAGGGACCAAAAAGGGTAGGAAACCCATTGAGGTGGCGGTCAATGAGGTGGCTAGAGCATACAAAGAAGGAACGAACGCTGACATTCGTAAGTTGATCCAAGAGATGGAGGACAGTATCATGGAGGAAGACTCAAAGCCAGAAATGGAAGAATGGGGGGACCTGGTCCCCGACCCAGGGCATACTAGGGGCAGGATGTCTTTATTCAAACAAACCTTACACATTTACTGGGTCATGAAATGCTTGTTGGCCAGAGCTCTGGAACACGTGGCGGGGGAGATGGCGGAAATTGCCCAAGGTGTGCCCAACCTCAAAAAGGATATGAAGAATCTACAAATGATGATGTTTATGCAGGATAGCGAGCTGAATAGGATCCATCAACGAATGATGGAGCTGTCTCTGGCCCCGGGTAACTCTACGGCAGCACTGACTATCGTGGATTCCGAACAGGATGATAGCAAGGAATAACATTTTACCCTCCAGGTTTTACCTGGCTTTTTAGTGGATAACCTTTACTTTTCTTGTCCTTGTATGTCATTTCAGACCTTAAACTGTGTATCTAGTTGTGAATTGTATTTAGCTTGGGTTGAAAGACTTATAAAACTTTGTTACTGGATTACTTATAACAGACTAAGGTGGCCAACAGACTTGGTTTCCCATGTGGGCAAGTTGAGGCCACCAAGATTTTGTATATGGAACAACTTGCTTTTATAAATAGAAAAAAGAGGGAACTACCATAGCTTACAAAAAAAAAAGTATCATATAAACATTTATATAACAATTTTTAAATTAAAAATAAATAAATTCAAAACAACTAAACGTACTCACTTCCTAGGAAATCAAATTTTAAATGTAAACAGTCTTTTTAAATAGTGAAGTATTGGTGAAAACATGAATCCTTTATTGAAATGTAGATTAATTATTCCATGTTTGACTTTTTTGCTTGCTAGTTTTGTTTAAAATTTTTATAGAAATTGTTGAAATTGTTTATTTGATTTATATATCTTTTATTTTTTTTGGAATGTTGGAATTTGTTTATATCTTTAAAAATATAATTTAATAATGAAAATTATAATTTCATAAAGAATTATATTTATTGAATTTCGAAAAAAAAACCCAAAATATTATAATATTTAAAATAATTTTTTGTAACTCCTAGCATAACTAGCACAACCACATTAATAAAATGTAGTTGATTTAGGTTGATAGTCGTATTCTCTTTAAATCATTAGATTAACAGTGGAAAAATATGAAGTGGATTTTTAAATAAATTTCTTGGCATTAAAAATGGATTAACATGTATTAAATCTTTAAAATAATAATATCTTCAATTAAAATAATGGTAATTTGAATAGTGGATATGAAACAATAGTTGGAAAAGAATCTTTATCAGAGTTGAAAAGCCCCGTCAAAATTATAAAACAAAAATCAACTATACACGATTTAACATGTTGAAGGCGTCCAATTTATTTAGATGCATACGCTATTTCTAGTGGAATTAAAGTTGTGGAAGGTGATTACGAGCGCGATAATCGTAGCTTCCTTTCATCAGAGAATGCCTTTGCAAATCTGTGGAAGCATCTCAATTTTATATATATTATATATATATAATATATATATAATATATATATATATATATATATTTAATATATATATATATATATATATATAAGCCCAAGAGACAACATTGAGAACAATGAATAGCATTTGAAAGATTCATAAAAGTAATCTCTCTCTATATATATTGTTCTCAAAGTTGTCTCTCGGGCTTAAATGAAATCCATGTGCTTACCTAGTCAATGCATCTCGGTTAGTGCCTTCACCTGTCACTTGCTCAAACACAACACTCTCTATATTCACTCTTGAAACACGAGCATCCAATTTTTTTTTTCTATTGGCATAAATATATATATTTTTAAGTTGTAATGAATGAACGAATGAAAGTTTAACGTCCACGAGACTAACTATAGTCTATGGGACCATTAGCTTCCCTGATTTTCGCCTTTTGCAATTCAATCCTCTTATTATTCAAATTAATGATGAGCTGAACCAACCTTCTAACAATCCCCTCACTGAAAAGACAATGCCAAGGAACCGATGTTAACATGATGTTGTAACTGTCTCTAATGTCTCTAAAAGCATCACATTAAAAAATGAAATGTTTTTCCGATTCCATTTTCCCAGAAGTGAAAAAAGTACACACCCACTCCTCCCAAGCTTCTTTAGGTCTTTTCCACTGACCTATTTCGCACCGTAATTGATGCGAGTTAATTCTTAATTGAGCAATAAGAATATTTGATCTCCATGGAATGCTAGCCTCAATGTACTCTTTTTTTGGAGATCACACGTGGGGTTGAATTCTTGAACATATTACTTCTTCTTTCTACCCAACTCTTTCCCCGTATATGCTTATGAAACTTCTCCATAACACAACTCTTCAATCCTTGCTATTTGTGGGACATGCATTGATGTACATATTTCATTTTTGCATCCATTTGTTGTTTTGTCTCATCCATGATTTCTTTCTTTCACTCATCCCTTCATTGAAGATAACTTTAGGCCATCTACCTTCTCCCATTTTCTCAATTCTCTGAAGATACCTTATGAGACACACCATAGCAATTGCTTTGATGGAAGTTGCTCCTGTTTCACTCAGCATCATCTCATAAGAAACTGAGCTTTTTATTTTAAACTTGCTCATGATCAAGCGTTTTTGGATTTTCTCAATTTGCTTCCATGAGGCAAGGATGCTGCTAGCCCACAATTCCCACCCATATAATATCATTAGACAAACTAGGAGCCCAAAAATCACTTTAATTGTTTTCCAATCCCATAACTCTGCCTCCCTACATATGTTTTGAAGAGCATAAAATGCTTTCCACCCTCCTAAAATTCTCTTCTTTCTGTAGTGTTCCCAATTAAGCTCGTTGTTGAAATCAATCCCGAGGTACTTGTATTACTTTACTTCTTCAAGAATGTTGCCTTCAAAGAAGAACGTATGGTGACTCTGCTTCTTTTTATTTGAGAAAATCATTATTTTGGTCTTGCTGGTATTGACTTGCATCCCCATTGCTTTACAAAAATGCTCAAGGGCATATAGGTGCATCTGCAGTTCCTAGGCTGATTTAGCAATCAATACAAGGTCATTAGCATATAAAAGAAGCTTGATCACAAACTGCCCCAACCAAACACCATCCCCACCTTGCAGATTTAGCCACTCTTCCAATTTATCAATATATAAACCGAAAAGAGTGGGGGATAAAGGACAACCTTGCTTAACTCTAATGTCGCTTCTAAGACTTTTTGAAATGCCTGATGAAGTTCTAATTTTGACTTTCACCTCTTCATAAATCCTATGGACAACAACTCTATAATGCAAAAAAAATTCAAGTTCTTTCATTCTACGCCACAACTTACCTCTAGGGGGCATGTCAAATGCCTTCTTGAATTCAACAAAGTAGCAAAATACTTCTTCTTTTCCCTCCCAAACCTTTTCAATAATATGCCCCAACGTGATTCCATGATCTACTGTAGAATGCTTCGGCCTAAAACCTCCTTGCCCTTTTTCCCTCTTTTCTTTGACTTTCGCCCCTTACTGATTCTATTTTCCACCATGTCGTTGAAGAGATTTGCAAACAAAGGATTGATCATAACAGTTCTATAGTTGGAAGGATTATTAATGTTCAACTTATAAAAAGGGGTATTGCTAGACTAGTTGTTCAATCTCTTGGGAATCATTGCTGAATGACATTGTTGAATATTTCCATGATGTGCAGTGCAAGAATGTTCTTTCCCCACTTTAGATATTTCGCTTGAAGTTAAACCAAGTCTTTTGCCTTTCCTATTTTCAAATTCTTAATTCCTATCTCTACTTCGTGTATTGTGAAAAGCTTTGTGGTTTTGTTGATCCCGGAGGCAAGCCCATAATTGTTGCATGACCAAGTCAGGAGGTTAGTTTGTGTCTTAGAAGATCAGTTAAGTGTAAAATCGAGCAACCACAAACACAAATGAAAAAGATAAGTCTCAGTCAAATCACGAGTACTTGGAAACAATATAAAATAAGCTCTTGTGGATAGGAAGGAAGGCTCCAAAATCAAAGTATGGACAAAATTTTTGAGGGTGGTTGTAGCCGCTACAATAGAGTCTTGCTTCACTTATGGTGTGAGAATGTAAGGCAAAATAAATTAAGTACAAAAAGATATGGAAATTAGATTCCCTTTTGTACAAAGCTTATAGAAGTTTAGTGTGTGACGTGTAATGTGTGTGCAAGTGGAAAAGTGAACAAACAAAATGGAATAAGATGTGGATATTCAAGATCCTTTACAATACCATCTAATTACACTAAGTTTTGATTGTTCCTTGCATGAAAAAGAAATAATATGTGGATAATGGGCCACTTACTCTTTTCTTATTACACCATGTGTGCCTAAAGGGAGATGGAAAACTCTAGTGCTTTTAGAAAGCTTTCATATGCAAGCCGAGGTTTGTCTAAAAGATGCAAGGGAAGCAAAGATTACTTACTTTCTGTAGTAACAATTGGTCCTAGTCCCAAGAAACTAATGAAATAAAAATGATTTTGGTTAGTAATAAGATATGTGGATGATGGGCCACTTACTCTTTTACTAATTAAGCTTTGTGACTTGTTAAAAATAACAAAATAATTTGAAAAAGATACGTGGAATGTGGCCAATTACTTTTCCCCTCAATTAAGCTATGTGATAAATACAATTAAAAAGCAAAGGTTATGTAATTACTCTACTAATAGTGATTAGTAAAGCAACTAGGCAATCTGAACTAACTCGATTTTTTTTTTTTGCAGAGGTGAAGGAAATTCACTAAAGGTTGCGAATTGCATAGGAAAGAAAAATTAGAATGGTTTTTTGTGCTCTCTGTAAATTGTGCAGATTTTCCTGTGAACAAGCACGTGCACCATCTGTTTGCGACAAAATCCGCACGGGTGGCAGAAAAAATTGAACAGACAAGCTTCTAGGCCGAAAACAGGTCTAGAAGGTCCTACAAAAATTCCAAAGAGGTGATAAATGCATAATGAAGTGATAATGCAGAGAGAAGGTACTGCAAAAACAACTGTTAGTCACCAAATATGTGGTAGTGTGTTTGTTGCTATGGAGTACCAAGTACACCTTATTTCCAATTGGTTGTTCCCTATAAAGAAAACACAAAGAATTTGTTGTTGTTAGTGGACAAACATGGTTAAACAAAGCATTGTAAATGGTGAAAACAATGCATAGATAAACATAAACTAAAAGATATTAAACACATAAGAAATGCTTGATGAAACAAACATGTCAACAAAGTAACGGAATATGGCTCCCTTTATGGACAACTGAATGTAGAAGAGATACAATAGATGGATACTAAAACAATTGGAGATAATTATTTGAGCAATGGTGCTAAAAAATCCTCAACAAGGAGGTTCCTTTCTTCAATCTCTTTGAAAGCTTCTTCTCTCTCTCAAAGAGGTATGAAGACTCTCTCAATGGTGAATTCTCTTCCCACTAGAATTCTAGATTGGTGAGGGGCAATTTTGCCAACATAACAATGCTTTACTTCTTCTTGTTTTTTGTTCTCCAATGCCGTGTTTATATAGAATTTTGAATTCCACTTCCCTCTCTTGGTTCATTAATGAGAAAATGAATTATGAGTAGGACAAGAGGATCCCTTGCGGGGTGCATATCTCCAGGTCGACTCGAAATTGACTATCCTTGACCGGTACATGTCAGGGAATCCCATCTTCCAAGTGTGTGAAGTGGTTCCAAACTACTAACTCAAAATTTTGTTCGATCGCTCGACTATCGAAGAAACAACCGCACGTTCGCTAATTTATGCCTTTGGATGAGTCGTGCGGGTAGACATTACTATTAAAACCTTTGGAGAATTTTTTTATTTTTGCACTTCATAATGTTTTCAGCTAGAAAGTCTTCACTTGTATGTTTTGTTGGATGACTCTGGGCATCATCTATATTGTACAAATTTGTATACAAATTTTCCATGTTAACATCAAGAAACAAAAACCACCCAAAATCTTTAAGAGAAAATCAACCATTAATCTATTTGTTTAAGAGTTTAAGAATTCTTAATTTTCTATTTACTATTTATCTCAAGATTTATGTATTATATTTTTTAATTAAGTCATTTCTCTATACCTAAAACATGCTTATATTATATTAAAACATGACATACGTAAGGACATATATTAAAAATAGAAATGATAAACAATATTAAAACCATATACATCTTTTTCATTTTACAAATAAAATTTGTATTACACTAATCATATTAGATTGTTTCATTCTTTTATTAAAAAAAAAAAACATTACAAAAATATATTAATTAAATTTAATAAATTATTTAATACTTAATTTTTCAAAACGTTTAAAAAAAATTGAATTATTTTTTCATATCTAAATTCTAAACACAACATCTATTGAATTTTACAAAACACATATATTTAAAATTACTTATACACATTTATATAACAATTTTAAATTTAAAATAAAAAATAAATTCAAAACAACTAAACATAGTCATTTCTTGCACAATCAATTTTAATTGAAACATTCTTTAAATACTGAAGTATTGGGAAAACATGAATCCTTTATTGATGTGGAGATTAATATATTCCATATTTTGATTTTTTGGGTGTAGTTTTGTTTAAATTTTTATAGAAATTTTGTTTGAAATTGTTATTTTATATTTATATATATATATATTATATAATATATATATTTTTAAATTTGAAAATTTACAATTTTATTAAGAATTATTATATTATAGAGTTTTGAAAAAAAATCAAAACATATAACACTAAAATAATTTCTTGTAACTCTTCGCATAATTAGCACAATTACATTTCCCGGATGCGGGTGTACGTCGAAATTGATTTGTTGGTAGGGGAACAGGACGACAAGTGGTTTTACCACATGGCCATCCGTAAACCCGCACACAAAGCCATAAAACTAATTTACAGCAACAACAAATGGCATATAAGTTGGCACTCTAATCAACTCGCTTGCGTCTACCAGCCTTAGCTCTGCATAATGGCGCCCTCAGGTAATTTACATTCCACCTCCTCAGTCTCTAATCCCATGCCTCTGAATTGCCATTGTCCCCTGGCTGCAGTGGAACCATGTTCACGCCCTGTTACGGGCAGGCGTTGTAGCATTCTATGCTGCATTGAATTTGGTCTGGGTAATCATTATTCGCAGCGTTTTTTTTGCAACCTTATTCTCCATTCTGAGCCTGCTGAAATTTCTACCTCTAAGCCGACCTCTGAACCCACTGAGCCCTCTCAAATCTCAGTGCTGACTTCACGCAGAAATTCTCTTCGACCTCGTGTCATCATGCCTCGTCTTCGCCATAGAATGCGAAGCAGCAGAGGGAGTAGTAGAGGCAGACTGCCTCATTCTCCACCATCACCAGCCTCAGATTCCTCCTCCCCCTCGGCTCATTATGTCTCAGACCACTATCCAGACACTCGTAGTGGCAGAGGCCGCTCACGAGCTCTCCGCTCCCAACCTTCACAAATCACCACTCCAACCTCTGACATCCCCTCCAGCTCACAGCAACCTCTTCACTTGGCCTAGTTCATCTATCGCTACTCCCTGTACCAACCACTCATAACAGCCACCATATCAATTACCTTCCACGAGGAGCCAGCCAACGTAGATGGACACCCAACTTGCGAGAAGCCAGCCAACGACGATGGACGCCCACATTGTGCAAAGGAGAAGAGGGATAATCCTTAGGATAAGACTACTGCGGAGGAGAAGAATAGTGATCCTCAAGCGAAGGGCGACATAGGTGCATTGTAGCAGGAAGAGGACGACATGGATGCATACAGGTGTTTCATCATTGAAGAACACCTGTCAGCACCGCATGACACATGACTCGCCAGCATAGCATGACACATGACTCACCACACGTCTTTAGGTTTCAGGTTTCCGGAAATCACGTCAATAGGATTATTTTGTGCATTTTTTAAAATTATGCTAGCTACTTTTTTCATTTACTGGTTTCCCCTGCGCGGGCAGCAAGTTATTTTTTGCAAATTCATTTTTTGGACTGGACTGGTTTCCCATCTCCAGGCAATCTCAATCTTGTTTTGATGCTTTATGCCTTGAACCTTGGCACTGACCTGCAAAGGCCAAAGCCTCAGTGTATTATTATGTTATAGTAATAGAATTATTTTGTGCATTTTTTAAAATTATGCTAGCTACTTTTTTCATTTGTTGGTTTCCCCTGCGCGGGCAGCAAGTTATTTTTTGCAAATTCATTTTTTGGACTGGACTGGTTTCCCATCTTTGGGCAGCCTCAATCTTGTTTTGATGCTTTATGCCTTGAACCTTGGCACTGACCTGCAAAGGCCAAAGCCTCAGTGTATTATTAGGTTATAGTAATAGAATTTAGACTTACTTAGAGAAGAAGAAAAAAAAACACTAGCACAACCACATTAATAAAATGTAGTTGATATACGCCGATAAGCATATTCTCTTTAAATTATTATATTAACAATTGAAAAATATGAAGTGGATTTTTAAATAAATTTCTCTGCATTAAAAATGGGTTAACATATATTAAATCGTTAAAATAATAATATCTTCAATTAAAATAATGATAATTTGACTAGTGGATATGAAACGCTAGTTGGAAAAACATTTTTATGAGAGTCAAAAAGCCCCATCAAAATGATGTCAAACAGTAGTTGGAAAAACATATTTACGAGAGTCGAAATCCCCATCAAAATTGTAAAACAGATAGGTACATGAAGGAATACGTCAATTAGGGATTTTAGTTTGAACTATCGAAATCGACTATACACGATTTAACATGTTGACAACGCCCAATTTATTCAGATGCAGACCGTATTTCTAGTGGAAGGCAATTACGAGCGCGATAATCATAGCTTCCTTTCATCAGAGAACGCCTTTGCAAATTTGTGGAAGCATCTCAATATTATTTATATATATATATATATATTATTATCGGTTAGTGCCTTCACTTGTTACTTGCTCAAACACAACGGTCTCTTTATTCACTCTAGAAACAAGAGCGTCCAATTTTTTTCTTCCTATTGGCATAAATATATATATATTTTAAGTTGTAATGAATGAATTAAATTTTAACGTCCACGAGACTAGCTATCGTCTATGGGACCACTAACTTCCCTGCTTTTTTCCTTTTGCAATTCAATCCTCTTATTATTCAAATTAGTGATGAGCTGACCCAACCTTCTAACAGTCCCCTCACTAAAAAGATAATGCAAATGAACCGATGTTAACATGATGTTGTAACTGTCTCTGAAAGCATCACATTCCAAAATGAAATGTTTTTACGATTCCACTGTCCAAGAAGTGCAAAAAGTACAAACCCTCTCTTCCCAAGCTTCTTTAGGTCTTTTCCACCAACCTGTTTCGCATCGTAATTATTGTGATTTAGTTCTTAATTGAGAAATAAGAATCTTTTCTCTCCATGGAATGCTAGCCCCAATGTATTCTTTTTTTTGGAGATCACATGTGTGGTTGAATTATTGAACATAATACTTCTTCTTTCTAACCAACTCTTTTCCCCATATATGCTTACGAAAATTCTCCATAACATAACTCTTCAAATCCTTGTTATTTGTGGGACATGAATTGATATACATATTCCATATTTGCATCCATTTGTTGTTTTGTCTCATCCATGATTTCTTTATTTCACTCATCCCTTCATTGAAGATAACTTTAGGCCATCTACCTTCTCCCATTTGCTCAATTCTCTAAAGATCCCTTATGAGATGCACCATAGCAATTGCTTCGATGGAAGTTGCTCCTGTTTCACTTAGCATTATCTCATAAGAAACTGAACCTTTTATTTTAAACTTGCTCATGATCAAGCGTTTTTGGATTTTCTCAATTTGCTTCCATTTTGAGACAGGGATGCTGCTAGCCCACAATTCACACCCATATTATATCACTGAACAAACTAGGAGCCCAAGAAGCACTTTAATTGTTTTCCAATCCCATAACTCTGCTTCCCTACATCTGTTTTGAAGAGCATAAAATGCTTTCCACCCTCCTAAAATTCTCTTCTTTCTGCAATGCTCCCAATTAAGCCTGTTGTTGAAATTAATCCTGAGGTACTTGTATTCCTTTACTTCTTCAAAGATGTTGCCTTCAAATAAGAATCTATGCTGGCTCTGCTTCTTTTTATTTGATAAAATCATTATTTTGGTCTTGCTGGTATTGACTTGCATCCCACTACTTTACAAAAATGTTCAAGAGCATATAGGTGCATCTGCAATCCCTGAGTTGATTTAGCAATCAATACAAGGTCATTAACATATAAAAGAAGCTTTGTCACAAACTCCCCCAACTGAACACCATCCCCACCTTGCAGATTTAGCCACTCTTCCAATTTATCAATATATAAACCAAAAAGAGTAGGGGATAAAGGGAAACCTTTCTTGACTCCGACGTCACTTCTAAAACTTTCTGAAATGCCTGTTGAAGTTCTAATTTTGATTTTCACCTCTTCATAAAGCCTATGGACAACAACTCTATAACGCAAAGGAATTCAAGTTCTTCCATTCTACGCCACAACTTGTCTCTAGGGGCTGTGTCAAATGCCTTTTTGAAGTCAATAAAGTAGCAAACTACTTCTTCTTTTCCCTCCCAAACCTTTTCAATAATGTGTCTCAACGTGATACCATGATCTACTATAGAATGCTTCAGCATAAAACTTGCTTGCCCTTTTGCCCTCTTTTCTTTGACTTCTGCCCGTTACTTATTCTATTTTCCACCATGTTGTTGAAGAGCTTTACAAACAAAGGATTAGTCATAATGGTTCTATAGTTGGAAGGATTATTAATGTCTCCACTTTTAAAAAGGGGTATTGCTAGGCTAGTTGTCCAATCTCTTGGGAATCCTTGTCGAATGGCATTGTTGAATATTTCCATGATGTGCGGTGCAAGAATGTTCATTCCCCACTTTAGATATTTGGCTTGAAGTTCAACCAAGTCCTTTGCCTTTTGTATTTTCAACTTCTTAATTCCTATCTCTACTTCCTGTAGTGTGAAAAGATTTGTGGTTATGTTGATCCTGGAGGCAACCCATCATTGTTGTGTGACCAAGTTAGGAGGTTAGCTTGTGTCTTAGAAAGACAAGCTAAGTGTAGAAACGAGCGACCACAAACACATATGAAAAAGATAAGCCTCAGTCAAATCACGAGTACTTGGCAACAATACAAGATAAGCTCCTATGTATATGAAGGAAGGCTCCAAAATCAAATTATGGGCAATTTTTTTGAGGGTGGTTGTATCCGATGCAATAGAGTCTTGCTTCACTTATGGTGTGAGAATGTAAGAGAAAATAAATTAAGTACAAAAAGCTCTCGAAACTGGATGCCCTTTTGTACAAAGCTTATAGAAGTTTCGTGTCTAACGTGTAATGTGTGTGCAAGTGGCAAAGTGAACATACAAAGTATGACGAGATGTAGATATTTGATGATCCTTTACAATACCCTCTAATTACACTAAGTTTTGATTGTTCCTTGCATGAAAAAGAAATAATATGTGGGTAATGGGCCACTTACTCTTTTCTTATTACACTATGTGTGCCTAAATGGAGATGGAAAACTCAAGTGTTTTAAGAAAGATTTAATATGCAAGCCCAATTTCTTCTAAAAAATGCAAGGGAAGCAGAGGTTACTTACTTTTTGCAGTAACAATTGGTCCTAGTCCCAAAAAACTAATGAAATATAAATGCTTTGCTTAGTAATAAGATATGTGGATGATGGACCATTTACTCCTTTACTAATTGAGCTATGTGACTTGTTAAAAATAGAAAAATAATTTGAAAAAGATATGTAGAATGTGGCCACTACTTTCCCCCTCAATTAAGCTATGTGAGAAATACTATTAAAAAGCAAAGGCTATGTAATTAATCTATTAATAGTGATTAATAAAGCAACTAGGCATTTTGAACTAACTTGAAACTTTTTTGCAGAGGTAAAGGAAATTCATTAAAGGCTGGCAATCGCATAGGAAAGAAAAATTACAATGGTTTTTTGTGCTCTCTGTAAACCGTGCAGGTTTTCCTATGCACAGATGCTCGCGTGCGTCTGTCTGTGACAAAAGCCGCACAGGTGGTGGAAAAAATTGAACAGTCAAGTTTCTAGGCCAAAAACAAGTCCAGAAGGTCCTGTAAAATTTCTAGAGAGGTGATAAACACACAGTGAAGTGATAATGCATAGAGAAGGTCCTGCAAAAACAACTGTTAGAGTAAACAAAGAAAACTAATGGAGTCGACAAATATGTGGTAGTGTGTTTATTGCTATGGAGTACCAAAGACACCTTCTTTGCAGTTGGTTGTTCCCTACAAAGAAAACACAAAGAATTTATTGTTTTTAGTGGACAAACATGATTAAAGAAAGTACTATAAATGGTGAAAACAATGCATAAATAAACATAAACTAAAAGATAAGAAATAAACACATAAGCAATGCTTGATGAAACAAATGTGTCTCAACAAAAGTAATGGAACATGGCTCCCTTTATGGACTGCTGAATGTAGAAGAGATACAATAGATGAATACTAAAACACTTTGAGAGAATTATTTGAGCAATGGTGCTAAAAAATCCTCAACAAGGAGGTTCCTTTCTTCAATCTCTTTGAAAGCTTCTTCTCTCTCTCAAAGAGGTATGAAGACTCTCTCAATGGTGAAATTCTCTTCCCACTAGAATGTTGGATTAGTGAGGGGCAATTTTGCCAACATAAGAATGCTTTACTTCTTCTTGTTTTCGGTTATTCAATGGCTTGTTTATATAGAATTTTGAATTCCTCTTCTCTCTCTTGGTTCATTAATGAGAAAATGAATTATGAGTAGGACAAGAGGACCCTTTAGGGGATGCATATCTCCAGGTTGACTCGAAATCGACTGTCCTTGATTGGTACATGTCAGGGAATCCCATCTTCCAAGTGTGTGAAGTGGTTCCAGACTTCTAACTTAGACTTATGTTCGACCGCGCGATTATTGAAGAAGCAACCACATGTTCACTAATTTATGCCTTTGGATGAGTCGCGCGGTTAGACTTCATAATTAAAATCTTTGGAGATTTTTTTTTTTTGCACTTCATGATGTTTTCAGCTGAAAAGTCTTCACCTGTATGTTTTGCTAGATGACTTTGGGCGTCATCTAGATTGTACATATGTATATAAAATTTTTCCGTGTTAACATCAAGAAACAAAGACCACCCAAAATCCTTAAGAAAAAATCAACCATTAATCTATTTGTTTAAGAATTCTTAATCTTCTATTTACTATATTATCTAAATATTTATATATTATATTTTTTAATTAAGTCATTTCTCTATACCTAAGCATGCTTATATATATTTATAAACCTGACATGCATAAAAACATTTACAGTGAAGATAAAGTGGATAAACAATATTGGAATCATGTACATCTTTTTCATTTTTACACATAAAAATTCTATTACAGTGATCTTATAAAAATTCTATTACAGTAATCTTATTAAATTGTTTTAGTGTTGTTTTTATTTTTTATAAATTAAACTAAAAACTCATAAAAAAAAAATACATTAATTAGATTTTAAATTATTTTTAATACTTAATTATCAAACACCAATTTAAAATTTTGATATTTCTTTCATATCTAAATTCTAAACACAACTATTTCGCTTAAATTTTATAAAACAAGTATATTTTAAAATTATCTTATACACATTTATATAGTAATTTTTAAATTTAAAGGAAATAAATTCAAAACAACTAAACATACTCATTTCTTCGACAATCAAATTTTAAATATAAACATTCTTTTTAAATACTGAAGTATTGGTGAAAACATGAATCCGTAGATTAATTATTCCATTTTTGATTTTTTTGGGTAGTTTTGTTTAAAATTTTAAACTATGTTTTGTTTTTTTTGGGTAGTTTTGTTTAAAATTTTATAATAATTTGTTGAAATGGTTTATATGATTTATATAATATTTTTGTGGAATGTTGAATTTATTTATATTTTTAAAAATATAATTTAAATAATAAAGAATTATATTATAAAATTTCGAAAAAAATCAAAATATATATATTTTTTATAAATTTTAATATGATTAGCATAACTATATTAATAAAATGTAGTTGATATAGGCTAAAATGTAGTTTGATATAGGCGGATAGGCGATTCTCTTTAAATCATTAAATTAACAGTTGGAAAAAATATGAAGTGGATTTCAAAATAAATTTCTTGGCATTAAAAATGGGTTAACATATATTAAATATTTAAAATTATAATATCTTCAATTAAAATAATGATAATTTCATTGGTGGATATGAAACGCTAGTTGGAAAAACATCTTTACGAGAGTCGAAAAGCCTCATCATAATTATATCAAACACTAGTTGGAAAGCATCTTTACGAGAGTCGAAAAGCCCCATCAAAATTATAAAACAGATAGGTACATGAAGGAATACGTCAATTAGGGATTTTAGTTTGAACTATCGAAATCAACTATACACGATTTAACATGTTGAAGGCGTCCAATTTATTCAGATGCAGACCCTATTTCTAGTGGAAGTGAAGTTGTGGAAGGCAATTATAAGCGCGATAATCGTAGGTTCCTTTAATCAAAGAACTCCTCTCCAAATCTGTGGAAGCATCTAATAGATATATATATATATATATATTATATATATATATAATATATATATATATATATATATATATATAAACCTAAGAGACAACATTGAGAACAACGAATAGCATTTGAAAGATTCATAAAAGTAATCTCTCTCTCTGTATATTGTTATATATAAACCTAAGAGACAATATTGAGAACAATGAATAGCATTTGAAAGATTCATAAAAGTAATCTGTCTCTCTATATATTGTTCTCAATGTTGTCTCTTGGGCTTAAATGAAATCCATGTGCTTACCTGTTAATGCATCTCGGTTAGTGCCTTCACCTGTCACTTGCTCAAACACAACGGTTTCTATATTCACTCTGGAAACAGGAGCATCCATTTTTTTTTCATATTGGCATAAATATATATTTTTTAATTTCTAATGAATGAATGAAATTTTAACGTCCACGAGACTAGCTATAGTCTATGGAACCACTAGCTTCCCTGCGTTTTTCCTTTTGCAATTCAATCCTCTTATTATTCAAATTAATGATGAGTTGACCCAAGCTTCTAACAGTCCCCTCACTGAAAAGACAATGCCAAGGAACTGATGTTAACATGCTGCTGTAACTATCTTTGATGTCTATGAAAGCATCACATTTCAAAATGAAATGTTTTTCAAATTCCACTGTCCCATAAGTGCAAAAAGTACACACCCTCTCTTCCCAAGCTTCTTTAAGTGTTTTCCACTGACCCGTTTCACACCGTAATTGATGCAAGTTAGTTCTTAATTGAGCAATAAGAAACTTTGCTCTCGAGGGAATGGTAGCCCCAATGTACTCTTTTTTTTGGAGATCACACGTGGGGTTGAATTCTTGAACATAGTACTTCTTATTTCTACCCAACTCTTTTCCCCATATATGCTTACGAAACTTCTCCATAACATAACTCTTCAAATCCTTGCTATTTGTGTGACATGCATTGATGTACATATTCCATTTTTGCATCCATTTGTTGTTTTGTCTCATCCATGATTTCTTTCTTTCACTCATTCCTTCATTGAACATAACTTTAGGCCATCTACCTTCTCCCATTTTCTCAATCTCTGAAGATACCTTATGAGACGCACCATAGAAATTGCTATTTGTGTGACATGCATTGATGTACATATTCCATTTTTGCATCCATTTGTTGTTTTGTCTCATCCATGATTTCTTTCTTTCACTCATTCCTTCATTGAACATAACTTTAGGCCATCTACCTTCTCCCATTTTCTCAATCTCTGAAGATACCTTATGAGACGCACCATAGAA
Source organism: Pinus taeda (assembly GCA_000404065.3). Classification (NCBI taxonomy): domain Eukaryota; kingdom Viridiplantae; phylum Streptophyta; class Pinopsida; order Pinales; family Pinaceae; genus Pinus; species Pinus taeda. The sequence continues at coordinate 206,002 of APFE031431021.1, forward strand.
ATTGCTATTTGTGTGACATGCATTCATGTACATATTCCATTTTTGCATCCATTTGTTGTTTTGTCTCATCCATGATTTCTTTCTTTCACTCATTCCTTCATTGAACATAACTTTAGGCCATCTACCTTCTCCCATTTTCTCAATCTCTGAAGATACCTTATGACACGCACCATAGCAATTGCTTCAATGGGAGTTGCTCCTATTTCACTTAGCATTATCTCATAAGAAACTAAACTTTTTATTTTAAACTTGCTCATGATCAAGTGTTTTTGAATTTTCTCAATTTGCTTCCATTTTGAGACAAGGATGTTGCTAGCCCACAATTCATACCCATATAATATCACTGGACAAACTAGGAGCCCAAAAAACACTTTAATTTTTTTTCCAATCCCATAACTTTGCCTCCCTTCATCTGTTTTGAAGAGCATAAAATGCTTTCCACCCTCCTAATCTTCTCTTCTTTTTGCGGTGCTCCCAATTAAGTTTGTTGTTGAAATCAATCCCGAGGTACTTGTATTCCTTTACTTCTTCAAGAATGTTGCCTTCAAAGAAGAACGCATGCTGACTTTGCTTCTTTTTATTTGGGAAAATCATTATTTTGGTCTTCCTAGTTTTGACTTGCATTTCCACTACTTGAAAAAAATGCTCAAGGGCATATAGGTACATCTGCAATCTCTGGGCCGATTTAACAATCAATACAAGGTCATCAACGTATAAAAGAAGTTTTATCACAAACTCCCCCAACCAAACGCCATCCCCACTTTGCAGATTTAACTACTCTTCCAATTTATCAATATATAAACCAAAAAGAGTAGGGGATAAAGGGCAACCTTGCTTGACTCCAATGTCACTTCTAAAACTTTCTGAAATGCCTGTTGAAGTTCTAATTTTGACTTTCACCTCTTCATAAAGCCTATGGACATCAACTCTATAATGTGAAGGAATTTCAAGTTCTTCCATTCTATGCCACGACCTATCTTTAGGGGCTGTGTCAAATGCCTTTTTGAAGTCAACAAAGCAACACAATACTTCTTTGCTCTCTCAAACCTTTTCAATAATGTTTCTTATACCATGATCTACTGTAGAATGCTTCAACCTGAAACCTGCTTGCCCTTTTGCCCTCTTTTCTTTGACTTCTGCCCACTTACTGATTCTATTTTCCACCATGCTGTTGAAGAGCTTTGCAAAAAAAGGATTGATCATAATGGTTCTATAGTTGGAAGGATTATTAATATCTCCACTTTTAAAAAGGAGTATTGCTAGACTAGTTGTCCAATCTCTTGGGAATCCTTGCTGAATGACCTTGTTGAATATTTCCATAATATGCACTACTTTAGATATTCTATTTAAAGTTCAACCAAGTCTTTTGCATTTTCTATTCAACTTCTTAATTCTTATCTAATGTGAAAAGCTTTGTGGTTGTGTTGATAGTGAGAAGAAGCTCCTCCTTTGATAATGAATCTTACTGATTGATTTAAAAAAAATTGAAATTAAACATTACTCACGCGACATACATATCGTAGTAAATTATTTTTTTGAAACCAAAAAAACATTACTCACGATAAACATGTGTTTATTCATTTATTTCAAAATTATTAAACAACTAACTTAATACAAAGCGCAGAATGGAGAGGATCCGGTCCGCTTTACGAGTCGTAGTCGCAAAGCTACTTGTTCTTACACAGTAATCATTACTAAAATTCCTATCAGAGGCACGAAGGTCCCCTGATGATGCAACTAGTCTTCGTCTATGCATATATATAAAAGGTCTAGCTGTACAATATTGGTCAAACCGAAGGAAAGTCTACGTTACTCTATCCATACGCATCAGAGTCAGCATATCCCGGCGGAGGGAAATCAAGAACGAGTCAACGGACGCAACGATCCTTCACGGATTTTAATGGCCTGTATCTATTCGGTGCAAAACACAAACGATGCCGCTATCTCTTCAATTGAATCACACGAATTTGCCAAAAAGACCAGATTCTAATTGATGGGGAGTCGAGGAGAGGCGCTTGTGGTTGCACTGGTGATCGGCAGGGTGCTGTTTCTCGCACCCTCTGCTTTGCTATGGGAGTCCCTGGCGCTCGTTTCTCTGGGGGCTGCCAGTCTGTTGCTCGAGCTCGCAGCCGAAGATGGTTCCCGTAAATTGAGGATCGATCGCCTCAAACCCAGGTACAATTCTTGTAAATTTTCAATAATATTTGGTCCAAATGATAGCAAATTATTTCGGAATCACGATAGCAAAATGTCAAATTCAGAGACCAGGTGCAATTTCTGCTTGGTAAAATAAAGAGAATTATGCTGTAATTTGTAATTTCCATTAGGGCATAATTAGACCCTGAAATGTGATGAAACCATGGCTAGAGCTATCAAGGTTGTCCTCATGAAAATTATAGGCTTCCATTCGTGTCGGGATCATCTTAACCCTGCACAAGGATGTCTGTGCTTAGCATGATTTTTGGGGTCTGTTTTGTGATACAGGCCAGGTTCAACATCTGGCATATTTTTGGGAGCAGTGACACTGCCCATCGTTATGTTGTCGAGGCTGATCCAACTATGCTGGGGCCTTTCAGAGCATCACAGCGAGATTTTAGGTAGGTTGGTTTTGGGAAGTATGGATTCCGCAGTAAAACTTATTCTCGCAAATGCTTATTTTTTGGTATATTTCTGATCAGAATTCATTTTCTATAATATTCGATTTGGTGCTTGGATGCACAAAGTAGTTTGGTAGATTTGTTGGTAGTGATTTTACTTCACGACTCACAAGACAGGCATAACATACCTGTGAGAATGGCAATGGTCTTAGCGTCTTCTTTCTGTTTCAATTGCTTCTTTTAATTGGCTTACCGATCTCGTGATCATTCTGGCCTGCTTAATTGGTTAATCTCATGGAAATATAGGGTGCATAATATGCTACTGTATGGTTACCATAATGATCAAGACTATTAGAGTTGTTGCATCAGTTGTCCAATGGTGTTCAATTAGGTAAGGCATGCATATAAGAAAGAATAGTAATTAGAGTTGACCATAGGCGAAATTGTTACACTCTTGTATAACTGTGAGAAAATCTAAATACATGTACATTCATGGCGCAGAATAAACAATATTATATAAGAATGCGGCAAGTATACATCACAAGACTTACCGACTTTCCAATAGTCCAAATGCTAGACATACTTCCATTTTCCTCATTCGATATGAATTTCTTTTGACAGGACCCAATTCCCCTAAATTTCTGACCACTTTCTTATCCATCTTTTCTTGGTAATCCCTTCAAGGTTGATAAATTTCCCTAGTCTATTACCAAGTTTTTCTAGACTTCCTCTACTTGAAAGATCCATAGGGATTCTTGACATTAGGACTGAAACTGGTTGAATATAGAGAGGTTTGCTTCTAGTATCAAACCCTAGTCTTTGCTATTTGAAAAATAGCACAGATGGATTCTGGAATCTGGAATGACCAGTTACTTAGAATGAGATGTATATCCATCTACGTTTTAACTTTGGAACTAGATGGAGAGCAATCTATGTATTAGGATATGGAATTTTGGTATATTTTCAAGCAAGGCGAACCAATTTTTCTTGATCCATCTTTGTGAGGAGTTTCCTTTTACTTGCTTACCCATAAATCACCTCGTGAGAGTGTTTTCCATTAGGCATTTCACTTCCTCATTCCTACTTCTTCTCCTTGTACCATTTTAATTTTCTCCTGTTTTGGCCTTATACACTTTTACTTCCTTTTCTTTTTGCCCACCTTTTGGTTTCTCTCCTCTCTACTGTTATTTGTTGGTGCCTCATTTTTTGCATTAGAGAGCACTCCCAACCCCATCCCTTGCTTTAACTCCAAAACCTCTCCTAGCATTGTATTTGCAGTTAGGGTTTTGGTTTATTTTCAAGGTTCAAAGCCTGGTAAGAGAGCCCTCATCAATTCTTCTTTATCCAATGTACCAATGAGTTATATGGTTTCCATTTGACTCTTACCTCCTCGGACCGCACATATCTCCAGTTCTTGAAACTCTACTAGCTTTTATTTTGAGATCAGAGAAGTAATGGTTCTGGCCTGTCCTTGCACCATCTAAAGGCCAAATCTTAAATCTGCTATCACTTCCCACATAATTATCTCGTCCTTTGACTGCAGATCAGATCTTCTTTTCATTTGTTTCACTTTCTAAAGTGTTGAGAGAGTTATCAATTAGTCCCTGACCTAGAGACAACTCCTCATTGTAGGCTCTCATTCCCTTCCATATCTCTAGTAGTTCCTTCGTGGAATTGAACGTGGACTTAGGGTTGATCTCTTCGCCCTCCTCAAAGTCTACTTGGTTTTCCTCCTTTATTCAAACCATCCCCATAAATGCAGTTAACATATACTTAACATTCTCTTAGCTATCTTGGTGTCTATTGTACCCTGAAACTTTGTAAGTACTTGGCTGAGTGGAAAGGATGTTGACAATCTACACATAAATGTGTCTTTATATTTGCTTGCCATTCCCCACAGCGTGATATCTTGTATTCAGTGGTCACTAACTATTATTGTTTAATATACTTTATCAAATATTCGAGCATGGTATTTTTCCTCTTTAGAGGCACACTTTCTGATTTGATGATTCATTACGTTAGCTATTATAATATTATTTCATTGTAACTAGGGATGCATGAAACCTTTGGATCTCATGTAGAGGCAGTAAATTATAGCTCTAAAATATATGCAACATGCAAAATTGATTAATAACGATTGAGGCCATTGAAAATGATTAGAAGATTCAGTGATTTGCATCCTAACGTTGAACTAGGTTTAGTTTTAGGCTTTTAGCCTTTACATCCAACACTATCAATTGCAATTTGTTTGAAGTGGAGGGCATATGTTTCAATGGATTTGTTGAAAGTGGTTGTTATTGATGTCAAAAGCTGTCCAAATGAAATAGGAAATTACATACTCAAATAGCATTTTAAAGACCTTTCCAATGGTATATGGCACTCCCTCTAATTCCATAGGAATGAGGAGATATGAAATATTTTGTCAAGATGACCCAACCAAAGTACAAGGAGGCCCCATATGGATACCCTATATTTAAAGGCATTTTTACTCCAATTACCTAGCTCAAATGGGAGCATAAGATATATGGTTGGAAAGCTCATTTCAAGACCTTTCCAACGATATATGGCATGCCTTCTAACTCTTCACGGTTGAGGAGAAATGGGTTTTTTAATATTCACTATACATTCTGCTAGTTGCTCTAGTTGGCCTAGCCAATGGACAAGTTGTAACGCCCCCTCCCACATCTACCCAATTTCATCGGCCTGCCAGGGTAAACATGAGATGAAGAGTTACTATGACATGACCCTACCTCCAAGCTCCAGTTAAGGAATTGGGGCCTACAAATTGACCACAAAAACAACTCACAACATCCCTCAGGGCTACATGACACTCAGGGGCCAAAGAACCTCCCTAGGTGACCAAACCTTGAGTTAGGGCTCCTTTTCACTAACTTAGGCTTCCAACCGCATGCATGACAAGGACTGAGTGTGGTTGAAGGCCTCCAACCGCATGCACAACACTCCCTGAGTGCGGTTGTGACCCAACTTACCTAGTTTAGAGGGTGCGGTCTCGATATCTGAGCCACAATTCTAGGTCAGCCTCCATACCATTGCCCATAGCTGCCTGAGACTTTCCAAAATGATACATGCCATGACAACGAGGCTAATCATTCAAACTCAAGTCAGAAACTTGACCTAGACTAACTAGAACATACTAGGCATTTCGTTAAACACTTAGTAAACATGTAAGCTACAAGTCATGAATGCATATCTAATCATGAGAGTCCGAGATTCATCTGAGAATCACCAAGAAGGCTCTATGCCCTCTCCACATAGCTACATCAACACTAGTTAGTCCATGCATTCATCAACCATTCATATATTCATCAAAACATGTCAAGAGCCATAAGTAATATACATCACATAGCCAACATATAACCAACAAATAACCAACATAGAAACCATGGCAACTCAACCATAATATCACCAACATAATCACTACAATATACATAAATCCCAATAAAAAATAACTTTTATTAACATATGAAAATACCAACCAAGATAATGAGAATAGCCTGTGGAACACAGGGTCTAGGAGACTTCAAAATGGAAAACCTGATGAATTTAGGACAAATCTTGGTTAACTGAGATGAATAGATTAAACACAAGACACATCCACATGATAGAAATGATTATAGACCATTGCCTTCGTATTCGATTAACCATGTATTAAGTAAAAAACAAGGTATCCAAAGCAATTTACAAATGTGACGACTAGTGACAATCACGAATGATTAAATGTAAACGCTTAAAATTGCAATAAATCTAGCAATTAAATATCATGAAAACTTATCCTAAACAATGATTCTAGATCAAAATTGATTTTCTTCAATAACCCAGATCTAGAATTAATTATCTTTCTTCTATTGTTAATATAATTTTTTAAAACATTGATCGCGCTTGACAGTAGAGAAATATTACCACAAAATTTAAAATCTTACACTTAACACAAAAGACACCAAGGAACTTTAAATTAGCATTTTAATTATTCCTTAGGCAATTGCTTGAACGTGATAAATGAAGAAGTAAAACGAATCAAAGGGTTAATAAATTAATATTTTAATGGGCCCATAGGCCACATTAAAATATTTAATGTGAAAGCACAAGTCCTTTAATTTATTTCATTCTAAATTCTAAAGTCACTAATTTAATTTTTTTTAGATTTTTTAATTTTTAAAATTTTAGAAATTATAATCTTATATATATATAATATAATATATATATATATATATATATTTGAATGTTTTTAAATGAAAATCAAAATAAAATCAAAAACCATAAAAAATGATAAATGTAGAACATAAATTCAAAATCAGAAAATAAATTGAAAAAAGGGAAATCGAAAAATAATAAACAATTTTTTTTTTTTAAATGGAATAGGTCTAACTCAAAGCAAAGAATAAAAATCAAACTTTAAACTAACTTAACTCATAAATGAAAATTAAAAAAAGAAATGTTGCTAACCCTAATGAACTAACCTATAACACACTAAAAAAAATCAGAATGTTTGCTTTGTTGTGTATGCAGGTTTGCGGCGGCGTAGAGCTTTGACGGGCAACAGATGAAGGTCGACGGAAGGGGAGAGAAAAGCCACTTGACGGAGACTATATTGTAGTCTTCTTCATAAGCAATCTCGACTGTTAATGAGGATCAAAATTTCTTTTAATCTCATCCGTCGAAATTTAAATTCTTGAGGAAATTCGAAATTTTCAATTAATTGCATTTTAATTAACTCAAAAATAAAAGTTTTGAGTGAATTTCCTCAAAATTTTGATTTTGACTTAACCCCCAGGGACCAAAGGCTTAAAATTTAGCGAAATAATTAATTTACCTTAGTCTCGGGACCCCCTAGGGACTAAAGGCTTAAAATTTAGCGAAATAATTAATTTACCTTAGTCTCGGGACCTTTTAAATTTTGATTTTTAAGGACCGACGAATTTTGCCTTTGGAGAATTTAAATTTACCTAGGACCTAGAATTAATTAAATTCCTGGTTTAGGATTTTAATTAATTTTTGGCCAGAAAATTTAATTAATTAACCTATGAGGGAATAAATTAGTTTTCCAATCCTCAAGACACTTTACACCATGATTTTCATATTTTTTACATCATAAGGGGGAAAACCTATGTGTAATAGACCCTCACAGACTACCCATTTTTGCGACACAAATATAATCCAACAGACCAAGAAATTTGTAATAAAATAATCTAACCAAATAGTTAGGATTATTCCCAAATCACTTTTACATAGACTCGATCTATAACACTAGGACTCGCCTAAGATCCCAGTGACAAGACACATTCCGGTTTTGGGGTGAGACTGAAGGAAAACTCTGCTGACCATTCGAGAATGGATTGGTGAGACAAAAAACCTCCTAGAATGTAGATCGTTGCCATAAAAGTAGGTTTACCTAGGCCATTACATACATGACATGGTTTTGCTGAGATTATATACATCATACACATGCAGAAAGGGTTTACATAACATCTTGGAAGTGAGACTGATGATGATAGTTGTACGGCACGAACACATCGATTAGGAGCTATCCCTTTTGCTTAAGAGGGGGGTGTACTGCTATGGTTCATTGACACGTAGTGGTCAACAGGGCCTACAAACTGACTAGAAACTGACAACTCACAACATCTCTCAGGGCTACATAACACTCAAGGGCCAAAGAACCACCCCAGGTGACCAAACCTTGAGCGAGGGCTCCTTTTCACTGACCTTGGCTTCCAACCACATGCATGATAAGCCCTGGGGGCAGTTGAAGGCCTCCAACCACGTGCACAACACTGCTTGAGTGCGATTGTGACCCAACTTGCCTAGTTTAGAGGGTGCAGTCTCGAGATTTGAGCCATAATTCTAGGTCAACATTCAGACCACTGCCTAGAACTGCCTGAGACTTTCCAAAATGATACATGGCATGACAACAAGGCTAAACATTCAAACTCAAGTCAGAAGCTTGACCTAGACTGACCAAAACAAACTAGGCATTGTGTCAAACACATGGTAAACATGTAAGCTACAGATCATGAATGCATATATGATCATAAGAATTTGAGATTCATCCGAGAATCACCAAGAAAGCTCTATGCCCTCTTCACATAGCTGCAACAACAGTAGTTAGTCCATGCATTCATCAACCATTTATGTATTCATCAAAACATGTCAAGAGCCATAAGTAATATACATCACATAACCAACATATAACCAACATTGAAACCATGGAAACGCAACCATAATATCGCCAACATAATTGCTACAATATATATAAATCACAATAGAAGAATAACTCTTATTAACATATGAAAATACCAACCAAGTCAAGGACTTCCACGTACCACCCAACCATAGATTGGGCTGAACCAAATCCCTCTTTCAACCAATAACCCCCACGCCATATTCCAAGCACGAATGTGGGATCTCACGGAATAACCAAAACAAAACCAAACCAGAGCTTCCAGAGGCCAAACCACCTCAACTGTCAACAAGTGATTCCACCTCACAGGCGGACATCACTAACACCAACCGGATCGGTCTCTACCCAAGCTGTCTAGGGCTCCAAGAACTAGTAACTCAACCCACAACCTTCCAAGGCTCTAGAGAGTTTGTCCAACCTGGCTCCAGGACTAGTAACTCAACCCACCAAGGGCTCTAGAGTGTTTGTCCCAACCTAGGCCCAGGACTAGTAACTCAACCCAAGTTGTTCCAGGGATTCCATAGCGTTTGTTCCAACCCACAACCATAAGGAATTATGAGCACCAATCATAAAACAATCAAGTGGAAAAACCCACAACACCATGGCTATCCAGGAAATGGAAAGGAAAGGAAAGGCTAAAGCCAATGTCAATCCAGGCAATCCTCCCTACCAATGACAACACATAACCAGAAAACTACATGCATATGCCATGCATCCATAAATCAGCAAGGAAATCACGCATGCAACTTGTTACCTGCAAAGCAATCCAACTGTAGCTATTGATCCACCTTTTCCCTTACGCTTTCCTTCTTTCCTTTGCCTTCTTTCTCCAAATCCAAGTGAATACGAGAGTGCTCCAAGAATGCTCTAAGTGTGCAAGAGAATGAGAGAATGAAGGAATATTAGAGAGCTCCAAAATTGAACTGACAAAAGGTTAAACTGACAAAAGCTGTGAGCTGATCCTCATAAGCTTTTTTATCATTGAGGCCTCCATTTTCCATTCAATTTCCTTTGATGCAACTCTGTGACCTTTCATCTCCCTTTTCTCCTATTTTCCTTTATTTCGTAAATAAAATGCCAGTTATTGCCACTTTGTCTTTACCAATTTCCATAGCCATTAAATAATCACTAGTGATACCCATCACTATGTTTTACCTAACATTCAACTTGGAATACGTGTCCCATGACCTTAGTCCTATTTTATTTACATGTAAAAGCAACAAGGGGCTGTTACACAAGTCGGTCCTAACCCAACATCCAAATGCACTATAAATAGGCGCGAGAAGGAGCATTTCTAACCACTCGACTCAAGCATTTGATTCTGTGTTTAGGAGAGTGAAGGAGCAGGTCCGAAGTTCATACCTCGTGAACTAAGAAGAAGTGAAGTAAAGCCGAGTTGAAGCATCTTTCTATGGAAGGGTTTTGGCACATCTTTTGAAGGGTTTTTGGTTTGCTTTTGAGGGTCGAGTAGAGATGTCTTTTGAGGCCAAGTAGGACGAGTTCTGGTGAGGAGAAGGCTAGTTTTAGGCTTGTCTTGAGGGTTGAATTCTGTCTTTGTAGAGGTCAAGTTTTAAGCTTGTCTTAACGTCGAGTTGCAGTTCTAATTTGAGGGTCAAGTTTTGTCCCTGTGAAGGTTGAGTTTTAGGGCTGAGTATTGTTGTTTGAAGGCCTATTTTTAGGGGATGAATTCTATTGTTTGAAGGTCAAGTTTCAGGGATGAGTTCTACTATTTGAAGATCTAGTTTAGGCCTAGTTTGAAGGCCAAGTTCTAGTCTCTTAAAGGCCAGGTTCATGTGTGACTTGAAGTCCAAGTTTTGGTGTATTGAAGGGTGAGTTCAGGTTGGATCCCGCAATAATTGTAAGTTGGTTCTTACTGAGGAGTGGGGTCGTCATCTTCTTGATAGGTTGGAGCTTGCAACTTTTGTAAGTTGGTGCTTACAGAGGATTGGTGTCCTCACAAGAGATTGTAATAAATTAAAGATTGTTTTCAAGTATTTCTTCTTCAAATTTTGATTTGTACTTCAATTTCTGTGTTCATACATTGTGGATGATTGATTGTGTGATGTGAATTCAATTTCAACATTAACTAAGTGAAAAATTGTCAAAAGTAACGAAACACTGATTTGTCCCCCTTCTCAATTTATTCAACAATTGGTATCAGAGCAACCTTCTTCAAGAACAGTGTAATGGTTGGAGGAACATCTTACAGGGGGCCATGGCCAATTAAGAAGCATCAATCAAAATTCCTTTCTTTGATGGAACAAATTTTGTCTTTTGGAAGATAAAAATGAGAACACACTTTATGTCTCTTGGTGTTGAAGTTTGGTACCTTGTTATTGATGGATACAACGTCCCATCCTCTCCTCCAACTGATCAAGATGGGAGAAAGGCTTATGTCTCCAATGTGAAAGCTACGAACTCCATTTTAAGTGGTTTGTCAGAATCATAATCTGTTAAAGTTATGTAGTGTGAATCAACTAAAGAGATATGGGACAAGCTTGTAAGCAACTATGAAGGATATGGAAAAGTAAAGAAGGCAAAGATTCAAAATTTCCCGAAACAATTTGAAAGCCTAAAAATGAGTGATGAAGAAGATGTTTTCTCTTAAAGGATTTGGTGAAGAAGTTAAAGAAACAACAATTGTTCAAAAATTTTTGAGGTCTCTTCCTTTGTGTTTTGATGCCAAGGTCTCTACCATAGAAGAATTAAGAGATTTGAAGACTCTGAAAATGGACGAGCTTTGCGAAATTCTCATTGCATACAAAATGAGGACGAGAAACTCATCACATAAGGAAGTAACATTTAAACCATGTAAGAAGTCAAAAAAATGTGAGTTTGGTGATTGTTCAAGTGATGAATCTGATATAGAAATAACTCAACTAGCGATGAAACTAAAGAGAAAATTCAAATTTAAAGGTAAATTACCTCTCATCTGTTTTAATTATGGTAATATAGTATATTTTGCTGCTAAGTGTCCTTATAGGGAAGATAGTGATGATGAAGAACCCAAAAAAAGGGTCATCAAAGGAAAATATTCAAAAAAGAAAATCTCTATTCCAAAGAGGATAATGATTTTTTTGAGAAGAATAATATGATTTCGATGATGATATAAGAGAGATCCTATTTTAGCCACAAATGAGGAATCCAACATAGACAAGTCAAAGGAGTGAAAAGAAAAAGTAGATTGAGAAAGTGTTAAAGGCATAGTGGCTCTTGAAGCATAACTGATCAGTGCATTAGAAGAAATTAATAACCTCAAGAAGAAGAACAAGAGACTATCCAAGGAAATCATTTTCATCAAGACTGAAAGAGAGGAAGCAAAAAGAGTGGAGGAAGTGTTGAACAGTGAGCTAAAAGAAAAGTAAGAAAATTGTGAAAAGCTTGAACTAGAAATTGTCTCATTAAAGAAAGAGCTAGATAAGCTTGACAAAAACATGAAAAGCTCTGAAACCCTGGATGCTATTCTCAACAGTCAAAGATCACCATATGACAAGACCGGTCTTGGTTATATTGGTGAGAGCTAATACAAAGAAGATGTAAACATCAAGTCACCAGTTAAGGAAGTTGAAGAAAAATCTGAAAGCTCCAATGTCAACGAGAGCAAGGATAGGAGATGAGAGGAGTCTGGAAACATCCTACACCAAAAAGCTATGTTGATGCTCTCAAGGGGTCCATTAACAATGCACACAACAATATGATAAGGGAAAAGGACCACCAAATATTTGGATCGTCTCCAAGGCATATCAACTTCAGAAGAACTATTCCATCAAGGCAACCATAATCAACTAGGTATCAAACTATTTTTCTGGGTCACTGTTTTACATGCAAAAAATTTGTTCATCAAGCAAGAGATTGTAAAGCTTATGTGAAAAATGATTATGAAAGAGGTTCTCATAAAACCTCTAAAAATAAGCTCGTAGACATCATAATCAAAGATACTAATGATAGCAGAAATCATAATTCATTTGAACCATTATCCAAGTATAGTATAAAGTGTTATAGATGCAACAATTTTGGACATGTGGCACAAGATTGTGCTACAAGGTAAAGAGAAGGGTTTTGGAAGAGAAAACAAGAAGAACCACCAGCAGAAAAATGCAGACTAATTATGTATGCTTGAAACAATCAAAGTCAGTGGTTCGTTGATAGTAGGTGCTCTAGACACATGATTGGAGTTCAAAACAAATTTATTACTCTAAAAAAAGAGAAAGGAGGAAATGTGTCTTTTGGAGACAATGGATCTGCAAGAATCGTTGGAAGAGGTACCATAAGCCTTGACAATGGTAGGACTAAAGCACAAAATGTTTTGTACATTGAAGGACTCAAACATAATCTTGTAAGTGTCATCCAGATGTGCGATCAAGGTTATGATCTCACTTTTTTGTTCCTAAGATTGTGAAATAAGGATTACTAATTCGGGGAGATTAGTGGGAAGAGTGATAAGGACTCTAGGTAATGCATATGTTCTTGATGAAATTCAAGGAGAAAAATGCTACATTGGACAGATAAATGAGGGTTGATTATGGCATAAAAGGTTAGGATACTTGAGCTTTGATAGTTTAGTAAAAATCAACAGAACACAAGCAGTGAGAGATATGCCCAAAATCTCGAAACTAACAAGCATCATCTGTGAATATTGCCAACATGGGAAATAAACAAGAGCGAGTTTCAAGTCAAAGGAGTGCTCAACATCAAGGCCACTAGAGCTTGTTCAAACCAATGCTATCAGAACTTAATCGATGATCGAACCAAAAAAACTTGTGGACCAGGAACTAGTCGAAACTGGACCTGAACTGGTAAAAAAATAGGACCAAAAAATTGGTTGACCAAAAACACAAATTATTCAATTTTTAAAGAAAAACATATATATACATGTGCATCTATATGAATCCAAACCATTTATACACAAATAAGCAAAAGTTCTTATTTACATAGCATGTAAGGGTGCACATAACCAAAATAACATTGAGTGCAATCCATCTCTGAACCGAAAGTACATCAACAAATTGGCTCTAGATGGCCTCTAGCATACAAAAAAAAATCATGTTACAACAAATGCCTACATATCATCAAAATCATTGCCTATATTGCGATCTTCGTCATCAATATAACCCTCTTAAAATAAGATAGAAAAAATGTAACATGTCATGTCAATATTTTGTTTGAGTGATGGGTACTTTTTTAGTAGAGTCATGGTAGAGGAGTTTGACAACTAATGCCATTAACATCAAAGTACATAGAGGGCTTGGTGCTCTTTATTAAATACCAGTTCCATACCCTCGTACATAACAAAATCCAATGGAAATGTTGCAATCCCCCTAATCCTGAAATCCTAAAAAACTGTTAAATCTGTTAGATTTTGAGTGAAATCTAAAATTCTACTTTTTCCATATGAAATCCAATGAGGTTGGAACCACTCTCAAGCATCTTAAGTCATTTCATGGTAATGTTAAAAATTTACGTAAAATGATGAAAATGAAAGATAAAGAAGAATGTCACTTTTACTTTAAGAATTTAGCATTGCCATGAATTGCATAACAATACTAGGGCCATAGGCTTGAATATTAGGCTGACCTATGGGAGAATGAGAAGTCGGCCAACCAATTGATTTTTTTGTTTTGTTTTGTTGTTGTAACGCTGGCCCACGCAGGTACAAACCGCACAGAATTGGTCCTGTCCCAGCCAGTTCGGTGAAATAGGCCAGTTTGCTACCAAACCGGCCTATTTCGATTCCGAAGCCCTAACTAGACTAGTTTTGGGCCCAAACTGGTCAAACCAGCCGGTCATGATAACAATGTTTCACATAGATCTATGTAGACCAACAAGAACACTAACCCTTCAAGGTGAAAGGTACTTTATGTTGTGCATTGATGATTATACTAGAATGATTTGAGTTTCATTTCTTAAAGCATAATTAGGAGCACTAGATACTTTCAAATCATTCAAATCTTTAGTAGAAAATGAAAGTGATCTAAGAATCAAATGCTTAAGATAGTGCAATATCCCTAAGGAAAATTAACATCGATAAACAAAGCATGCATAGAAAAAACAACACAAAATTTCCACATAGTATTAAACACCCAGAAAGACACCAAAATCCGTGTAGAACTGAGCTATTTTATAATAATAAGAAGGGGGTACAATATAAGCTCGGAATGTATGCTCAAAGCAAGCTAACAATATAAGCTCAAGGCAAGCTAACAAGACCCAGGTGATGAAATCAGCTACTCAGCCACTAGGAAGATGTCCCCTCAAATGATTTGTGTTGTACATAAACTACATAGCTGGTAGCAAGAAATTGCTTCTAGGTCCACCTCTGGTGCTTAGAAAATTCTGGGAATTCAACCCCGTTCTCCCCACAAATAACCCACCAAAAGCCAAAAAGGGTTTTTCCAAATGCTGACCTCCGAAATTCGGCCCAATTTCCATGCTCTCCTCCCACTGTTGGGCAAATCGACCCTCAGAAAATAACACTGTTTGAGGCCCCCAAAATGGTTGCAAAGCCTAGTTAAATTCATTCCCGAAAAGCCCAACAAGATTCAACTCGTTTCAACATTCGAATTGGCCTCCTCCAAACTCCCATGGGCGGCACGAAATCCTCTCTGTGCAGGCCCACACAGTCTTTAGTGTTGGCTCAGTTTGCACAACAAATTCCCTCAAATTTGAGCCCAACTAGCACTCCAAAACTCCAACAAATAATGGCACAAATCACTCCCAGAAAGCTCCATGAATTCTCTTCTTTACAACCAACTCTTCCAAGGGATGCGTACTTGCTTTTCTGCGCCCAACCTGCTAGAAAAACTCCGCGAATTACTCACCAATCTTCTGGGCAGCTCCCAAACAAAGTGTAGATCACCTCCTTGGGTTGCCACTCGAAGTCCACTGAAGGTAGGGTGAGATTCTAACATGAAAATCTCATGTGCTCCACAACAGTTGCAAACTTGCCTCTTAGCTCAAGCGTGCTAGGTAAGGGTGAATGTCAAAATATCAAAATGTGCAAAATGATGAATGCACCTCCTATTTAGTCTTGAGCCTCCAATTCTCCATGTGGGTCGCATCCATCGATTTCCTCGTATCTCTTCCCTCCATGAGTGTGTATTAGCCAAGGGGAGTGTATTTCCCTTGGGGTGGCCCCCACCATCCACTAACAATTCAATTTTCCTTTTTCCCCTATGTTGGGGCCTTCTTTCACCTCAAAATTGCAAGTGGGACCCGACCACCCACTTTTTCCTAATTTGCAACCCAAAATTGACAAAATTGGTCAAAATTGATATTTCACTTAGCAACTTTGCTAAGTGGGAATATCACAGTCCTCCCCGCCAAGAAGTTGCTTGTCATCAAGCAACTCCAATGCTGGATGTTGTAGCATCTGCTCACCTTCCCAAGTAGCATCCTCATTTGGCAGGTTCTTCCATCTGATTAGGAACTCCTTGATGACTCTACTCCTCAATCTTCTCTCCTTGCTCTCCAAGATAGCCTCAGGCCCGAGAACTAGATGCCCATCATCATCCAATGGGGGTAACTTAGTGGTGGCTGTCACATGATGTCCTAGTACCTTCTTGAGGCATGAAATGTGGAAGACGTTATGCACCTTGCTCCTAGGCGAAAGCTCTAACTTTTATGCCACTTCACCAACTCTCTTAGTTACATGGTATGGGCCATAAAATTGCCGCTGTAGCTTTTCGGCCCCCTTCTGTTTCATCGTAGACTGTCTGTAAGGCTAAAGGCACAAGAAAACTAGGTTCCCCACCTTGAAGTGTTTCTCAACCTTGTGCCTGTTTGCATACATATTCTGCTGATTTTGGGCCGTTTGCAAGTTATCCTTGAGAGCTTTAAGGATATCTTGGCTCTCCTGTATCCAATCTTTGGCCCTGTTGACCATGGAGTGGCACCTGATGATTACATGAAGACTCCATGCCCAAGGATGATCTAGAGGACACTTGTACCATCAGATATTGTCAGTCATCAGAGTTTTTTAACTCTACTTCTATTTTCTCATCATCTTTCTTGTACCCAGATTCCACACCCTACGGGGAATTGTAATAAGTGATACTAGTAATGATGAGCTTTGAGTCTATAACAGACCTAGGATGTTGGGACTCGATCAACAAACGAGTACACCTTGAAGTGTTTTTTTTTAATTTAGTTAATTATCCCTTCTTTTCAGAGGCGGATAATTTTTTGGGTTTTTTCATTTACGTTTTACCCCAAAGCCGGGGTGACGGTTTGAAGGTTGAGCCTCTGACTCATCTTAGTGTCTAGAGTTGATGTATATTACCATACTAGATCACACAAAAAATTTCGTGGATTTTGGTTAGGTCTGAGTAGTCATTTTTTAATTTCTTAGATTTCCTGCAAGTCAAAAATTGCAAATAAAATTGTATTTAAATTGTAATAAGTGTAGTCTAGAGAAGTTGTATGGGGTATGAGTAATCAAAATTATACCTCTCACCCTCAACTTTCTACTATGACACACTTTGAGGGGTTAATAATGTGTTTTGGACCCTCAAAACCCACTTTTCCTAAGTTTAGTGGGAAATCTGGCAATTAATTAAGCCAGAAATTAAATAAATGGAGAAAAATAAATATCCACACATGCTAAATGTTGTGGAAATGGAAAAGCTGCTTGGAAATTCGAATTTGTGAAGTTAATGCACATTTGGGAGTTAGGAGAATATTTGGTGGAGATTTTTGTGGGAAATTGTCTCCACATGAGTTACCACCCATATACACTTGTCATTCCACCATAGAATTCGAATTTGGCACATAAGGGAAGAAGAAAATGATGTCCACTTGCCAGAATTCAATTTTTTCACTTGGCATTAGAGCTCCATTCAACAAATTCGAATTTCTCTTTGGGATTGTCACCCACTGCCATTTGTCATTGTCATTCTTCATTGGAATTTGCTCCCAACTCTCTATATAATAGAGCCATGGGATCTCACATGGAAGAATATTGTTACTAGCTATTGTGTTTGTGGAAGTGCTGTTGCCTAGTACACTTTCAGAAATATCAATAAAGACTTTGGGGTTTCATTCATGAGGTGTTCCTCCTTTTTGAGTGTGATGAATTGTTGAGCATTGGTAAAATTCTTTTTACTCATGCTTTGATCTAATTTGCTTCCTTATGCTCTTGTAGATTTGTTAATGTAGAACTATCTTGCATTAACATTTGATTTAGAAGTATGCTCTAGGTATAGAATGCTCTAGTTGGTTTTAAATAAATCTCTAGAGTTTCTTACCACTGTTTATTGCTAAATCCATATGGAACTAATTTTTGATTGAAGTTTTGTAGAGGGAACACATGTTGTTGGGATTACAGAATCAAACATGAGGGTAAGTCTTTGGAGAGACCAACCCACTCTTGATACATTCTTAAAGGAGCTATCATTTGTTCTTTGAACCTTCATAGTCTTATTTTACAAAGTGGTTTTGCAAGGATTTCGGCACATAGCTTGTACACAAGCCGAGAACTTTTAATTTTAAATCTCTTTAAAAAGAACATTGTACTTCATTTCTTTCATTTGCTATCTAAGAGCTTGAAGATGGCTAAGCAAAGACGAGAGTTTATCCTCACTCTTTAGGTTAACCTTTTGTAAATTATAATTGTACATATACATTTTATCTTGCTGATTTTTCCATTAATACTTACATTATTTTGCGGCCATTGTTTGGATTGTTTGCTAACTCTTGTGTGGCAGATTTTGAAGAGCAACTTCCTGCAACATCTAACAAGTGTTTTGGAAGACCTTTGGCAAGTGTTGGGAGTTCGATTTCCAAAGATGTTGTGAGCCCTTTTGAGGCTTGTTGTGGCCAAGTCGAGTTCACTAGAGGGCTGCCCATTTTCCTCTTTAAGCGTGGGCATTTGGAGGAAACTCACACCTTGTTTCCCTTGCATAAATTTTGTGAGATCTTGTCACTACTTTCTTAAGAAAGGAGGTCTAGTGTCCAAGTTTCGAGCAATTATTGTGAGGACTGCCCTTGAAGTATAGTTGAGAACTTTGAAAGTCCCTCTTCTCATTGTAATATTAACAAAAGATCTAACTTGCTTGTGGGAGCTTGAGATTTCTCCCATGGTATCCTATCTCCCCATTTAGAGGGAGGCTTCTCTTGGGTGGATTGACATTTGCATGGTTTAAGCTTTCATATTTCATTCACTTACATGCATGCTTTAATTGGGAATTAGCACAAATTCACTATCACATTTCATTAAGTTAAAGTTTGTCAATTTCATTTGAGCTTTGCATTTTCTTTCTCATTATTGCTTGGAGCTACAAGCTTACGCTTTACTTTGGGCAATTCATCCTTTACATGCAAGCATTTTATATTCTTAACAAACTTTGATTTGTTTCCATTTACATTGGTAAATTGTTTCATGAGCACTTGAATACATGCTTCAATTTTATGCTACATTGTTATTTTGAATATTGGAGCAATTTATTGTTATTGTCTATTTGAAACAAATTTTACTTTCAAGCAAAGTACTTGTATCATTTTAGTTCATTGACGAAACACATGCAACACTTGTAAGCTAATTTTATTCCTCCAATTGAAGTTCTAATTGTAACTTATGTTGAACACAATTTCATTTTCAAGCATTGCAAATCAATCTCTTTGAAGCATTTGCATGTATCATTATTTTAATTTGGGGAATTAACACAATTTGCATTTCATCCAGGCATTTTAGTGTAGGAATGCCCCAAGCATTAAAATTTTACCTCCAACATAAGTTGGTTGAAGTAGACATCTTAGGGATCCTCTACTCCTCTATTGACTCCTCACTGTGAGATCCATATCATTAGGCGAGGGTGAGGTTTGAGGATTGAAGAGTTAAATTGTAATCTTGTTGTAAAGGTAATTAACAAAATTAATCAAGAACACTTTCCATTACATTTACTTTACTTGTCTCTTGATGGTTTGAGTTTTCATATGCAAAGTCTATTCCAAAAGCAAGTATTGTAATCATTTCAAACAAGTGTTTTCTTTTCATGTTTCAAGTCCAATTGCATATTGATGTCTTGATTTAGCATTTCCTTTCTTTTACATTTCCAAGTTAATTACTATTTTTTGGGTTTTGGCAAGATATGTTTCACATGTTTTGATTTATAAAGTTGATTATCTCAAAGGCATTTTGTATCTTACATATCTTGTGCTAATAATTCTTATTTACATTTCATTGTTACTTTGTTTTCTCTTTTGAGAGCATTGCATTTTACTTTGAGCAAATATATCTTTAAATTGTTGAGCAAATTCGTTATAAGGCACTGGTTTTATGGTTTTTAATCATATTAATGATTGACATTGTTATTTCAAGTTGCTCACTTCATATTTGCTCATAAATCCTTAAAAGTAATCCATTTTCACTATAACACTCTCCTAGAAACTCACATCTTTTAACTTAACTTTTCATTAGGGACCACCCCCCTTAGCTAACCTAGGAGATAGCTCAAATGGAGAGAGTCAGGATTAGTGTGACAATCCCTTCTCCGAGTTCCTTGCCACCAACCACACCTTGTCGGGTTGAAGGCTTTTCTCACTGACTTGCATGTAGGTGTAGGCGGCAGGGTCAACAGGCCCTTGGGGCCCAACTGTCTTTGAAAACAAGGTCAACAAAAGATAAATCATCATATCCATATAAAGCTTGGAAAGGTGATGTACTGATGGACATGTGATAGGTAGTATTGTAGCAATACTCCCCCAAGTGAAGCCATCTAGCCCAAGCATGCTGTTGCCCTGTCAAGTAATTCCGCAAATAACCCTCCAGCTATTTGTTAACTATCTTGGTCTGCTTGTCGATCTAGGGGTGGTAGTTGGTACTTGGTGTGAGCTCTTTGCCCACCAACCTGAAAAGCTCCTGCCAAAAAGCCCCCACAAAACGATTGCTCCTATCACTTATTATGGTCTTGGGGAGACCATGCAACCGGAAGATCTCCCTGAAGAACAACTCTCCAACCTAGGAAGCAGAGTACCTGGCAGGAATGGTGAAGAAATGGGCATACTTTGTCAATCTGTCCACCACTACGTATATGCAATCACGACCCTATATCATGGGAAGCCCTCTGATGAAGTCCATCGAGACGCTCTCCCATTTCCCCTACAGAATAGGGAGCAACTGTAATAACCCAACTGGATGAGTTAACTCCCCTTTGTTTCTCTGGCAAGCCTCGCACTCTTGTACATGCCTCAACACATCCCCCGCCCTTCCACGTGAAGCGCTCTCTGACTGTCCTTAGGTCTTCAAGGATCCTTGGTGTCCGGACAATGGTGAATCATGCACCACGTGAAGGATTCTCTCCCTCAACTGTGAACCAGGAACGAAATAGATGCGCCCCTTGTAGTAATGACATCTGCCATCACACGGTAGCGCTCATCCCCATGGGTACCCTCCAAGATCTCACATGCCCGTCGATCCTCGGAGTACTCCACCAACATCTGTGCTTTCCAATCATGGTAGATGCTCATGAGGGAAAGTGTCGCGGGCCTCCTAGATAGGGCATCTGCCAACACATTATGCTTGCCCTTGACATATTCTATGTCAAAATCACAGGCTTGAATCTTGTTGACCCACTTATGTTCCCTGTCATTGAGGTCCTTTTGCCCAATACAATGGTGAAGACTGTTGTGATCAGTCTTCACTTTGAACCTGTTACCCACCAAATATTGTCGGAACTTGGCCAAAGCATGCATGATGGCTAGCATCTCCTTTTCATAGATCGAGTACAACCTCTCATGACTGAGGAGCTTCCAACTCTCGAAGGCTATAGGATGGCCCGCCTGTGACAATATTGCGCTAATGCCCTCACCTAATGCATCGCACTCCAAGGTGAATGGCTATGTGAAATCGGGCAGAGCCAATACGGGGCAATTGCTTATCACCTCCTTGAGGTGCTCAAACGCTGCCCGTGCCTTGTCAGTCCATGTGAATGCCCCCTTCTTGGTCAGATTTGTGAGGGGTACTGCTAGCTGCGAGAAGCCCTTTGCGAACTTCTGGTAATAGGTGCAAATGCCTACAAACCCCCTCAGCTTGGTCACATTCCGGGGAACTGGGCAATCTCGGATGGCTCCAATCTTCTCCTCATGCACCCGCACTCCATCCTCCCCGATGATGTGCACCAAGTAGAGCATCTCGGTCAACCCAAACTCACACTTGGATAGCTTCGCATAGAATTGCTGTCCCTCCAAAATACAAAGCAGCTCCTCGAGATGTTGTAGGTGCTCCTCCTACGTCCTGTTGTAGTTCAATATGTCGTTAAAGAACACCAACACAAATCTGCGCAACTGCTTGCGGAACACGTGGTTCATGTAAGATTGGAAGGTGGTCGGCGCGTTGGTCAGCCCAAAGGGCATAACCAAGACTCTAAAATGGTCGTAGTGGCATCTGAACACTGTCTTGGGGTTATCCTGATCCCTCACCCAAATCTGATGGTACCTCGAACGCAAATCTATCTTAGAGAAGTGCTTGGCTCCTCTAAGCTCATCCATAAACTCATCTCTGCGGGGAATGGGGTATTAGTTCTTGAGTGCCTTCTTGTTGAGGGCTCTATAGTCAATGCACATCCTCAGCGTGCCATCCTTCTTCTTCACTAGGATAACTGATGAACAGAAGGGATTGGAGCTGGGCCCACTATACCCCAAAGCTAATAACTCATGAATAGCCTGCTCAATCTCATCCCGATAAACCTTGGGATGTCGGTAGGGGGTTGTGATCATTGCCTGCACCCCTGGCTCTAGCTCAATAATGTGCTTAAACCCCCTATCAGGTGGTCGTCTTCGCGGAATGTCTCCAAACACTACTGGGTACCTGTCTAGAATGGCCTGGATGTCCAGGTGTGGTGGTTGGGGTTTACCCCCTGCATCTGATATCCTTAACTCCATGACCCACTATATATCACCATGCCTCAAATTTGCCTCCATCCTGTGCGCTGACACTGTTTGTGGGGGGCATGAGTGCATGCCCCTCAATAAAACCATATTCCCGTCAGGCCCTACAAACTCCATCTCCAACTTTTGCCAGTCAGTAGTAACGTGCCCAAAAGAGTACAACCACTGCACACTAAGCACCACGTTGGTGTCCAGAACATCAACCACAAAGAAGTGGTTCGTCATAGAGTAGTTCCCCATCACCACTGTCATCTTGGGGACATATCTAGTGCATTGCATTGTACGGTCTCCCGACATCAACACTGAGAATCCCTCAAAGGAATTTGTGCGTATGCCTCTCCTCTCCACTGTTTGGGCATCTACGAAATTGTGGGTGGCCCCACTGTCTACCAACATCGAAACACGTTGCCCCTGCACTGCACCTCTAATCCTCAAAGTAAGGTATTTCGACACTCCTCGAAGTGAAGCGATGACTCCTGCTGCTGGTAAAAAGGTGCTCTCCCCTGTGGGGGTGGTGGGCCTCCAACTCCTCCTCCAACCATTGGTGGCTCATCATCTCCAACGCCTATTTCCTTCTCCACATCATCCTCCTGCTCACTGTCAGAAAATATCTCTATGAAATGTGCCTTGCCCTTGGTGCACTGATGTCTTGGTGCCCATGGCCCCTGGCATGTGAAGCAAACTTCCTCTGACGGAAGTCTCTCTTGGCCTCGTCATTTAGCTGACCACGCCCCTTAATGTCTCGCTGTGGTGGGGATCTAGTGTCTCTTCCCCTCTGTTGGAATACAGGCTTGGTGGGTATCTGCGCTTTGGCCCTGGGCAGAGCATCCTGCAAGTCCTGGGCTCTATCGACTGCGTCTTGCAAAGTGGTGGGCTTGTTGGACCTCACTAAGCCCCTCAGTGGCTCTGCTAGCCCCTCCAAAAACAGGAAAACCCTCCTGGTCTTCGATAGATCTGGTACCATTATTGGTACTCTCAGAAACTCAGAGATTTATGCCTCTACACTACCGGTCTGCTTGAGCCGCGTTAACTCCCCGAAGTGCGCCTCCAGGTCTCTCCTCTCAAAGCGCTCAAGTACCCTTCGTGGGAAATTCTCATAGGCTGTGACTCCTGCATGGCCCATCGTGGTTAATCCATGGAACCAACAATAATGGGCTTTGCCCTCTAAGTGTAAAGTGGCAATCTTGATTTCCTTCACCTCCGTCATTTGGTTAAGTTGGAAATAGACATCCAACTTCTCAACCCACGCCCTGACTGAGCTCTTAAGTGAGCCATCAAAAGTCGGAAGGATTAACCTTACCATTGTGCGTTGCAAATCGATGCCATGTGTGTAACCTCCTCCACTCTGCCCCTTGATCCTATCATTGCCCTTCAGTTGGTAGAAATCTTTGAAGGTGATGACATCTTTGAAATCAACCACATACGACCGGTACTCCACAAAATAGTCTCCCATGAGCATGTCCTCCCATAGTTTTAAAAACCAGAACTGGTGACCGGACTAGTCCACCTAATAAGCTGGGTTTCAAACCGGAATTGGTTAAACCGAGACTGGTCAGATCTCAATGAACCAAATAAAAAAAAAATACATTAAAAAATATTTTTAATGAAAAACTATTTTTCAGATTTAAAACCATGATTCCAAGCAAATAAAGACAAAATATGCAAAGTTTGCTCATCTATATACCATGTAAAGGTGAATATATCAAAATGGCAATGAGTGCAATACATATTATCGACAAAATACATAAGCAATGAGGCTCTAAATGGCCTATAAAGTCTAAAACAATGCTACAAGCTATGAGGCCATTGGCCTACTACAAGACTACAAGTCCACACACGATCAATCATCAAATTCATCACCACTACTAGACACAAGATCATCATCAAGAGCTACATAGACATCATCTGGTTCAGAGTTTGAGGACGCCTCAACTTCATTTGCAACCTCAGTAGTAACACTGACACCAATAACAATAGAAGTGGACCTAATGGAAGCATGAGTTTGTCGAGTTACACGACTAGTGCCTTCCATTGGTTATTTTCCTTTGCTTGATGCGTTTACTAATCATGGTTCTGATGGCGCTACCAAATTTGCTTCATCCCCCCTAATGCCATGTCAATATCAAAATCAACTTTAAACACAAGATCTTCAGTCTCCTCCACCCATTCTGATGTTGGATCAATATCGTCCAACACAATGAGATCTAGATTAGGTGTTCTGTTCATCATTTGGTTTTGCCTTAGTCACGAAGATGAGATCATTTAACTGTTTTTATTCCAAACAATTTCTCTTCATGTGTATGCACTCAAAAACATACCAATTGCACTCACAACCTAAAGCACTACAAGTTTCGCTGAGGACTCTAATTGCAAACTTTTGCATTTGAGGACATTGGCCGCCAAATGACTCCCATCAATGTGCTGCAAAGAAAAATACATTAATTAGTAACTTAGTTCATTTCATTACTTATTTACAAATTACAAGTATTTATAGATAATTTTAATTATAAATTTGTAAACAATTTAACTTGAAAAGAAAAACAAATTGGAATTTCTTACCTAGTTGATCCACATCTCTTGCCATCTTTTCCAAGTTTTTTCCAAAGGTACCAACTGCCATACTGAAAAGAGTAAGTTGTTTATGTATTTCCAATTGGTCTGCATGGATAGAGACCATATGCTCCAAGCAATCAATCAATCCATATTTGACCTCCCCATCCTGTAGATCTCCTAGCCGATCTTTATAATGATACTTTGGGTTCAAATAGCTGCATGTATAGGACGGTGGAGTTGTTTGTTCCATCTGATATCAATGATTTCCCATATACGATCATATTTAGCTAACCTATCCTTGTAAGCTGCTCGTATCTACTCCTTTGCCTGATCCATAGCCTCATAAATGTAGCCCATGGCCATTTTTTCCCAATCCACCATCCTTAGCACCTTAACAAGGGGCGCGATAATTTTCACAAGCTTTGCAGACATTTTCCGAAAATAATTGTCAAAAGCTTTCTTTTTGGTGTCTTCGCCAGCTTGTCTATGAGCTCACCGAGATTCAGTCTAATCATCAGAAGAAAACATTTTCTGCAGGTTTTTTTGTTGAGAATTGAGACATTGCAACGTGAGAAAGTGAGTTGCAAATCTCGTAATTGCAGACGTAACAAGCTCTTTGCCCCCAAGTGTTTTTCCTCATTAGGCTCAATACCCATGAGTGGTTGTAGTTGTATCTTGTAATACACTTGGCATGCTCAACAATGTTTTTTACCCACTCCACTTTGCCTATGTCCTCAAGCATGAGGTCTATGCAATGTGTAGCACATGGAGTCCAAAATATGGTCTTATATTTGGACTCAAGCATCTTTCCAGCATGAACATAATTTGAGGCATTATCTATGATGACCTGCACAACGTTATGCTCCCCCACTTCTTGAATAATCTCATCCAAAAACTCAAATAGAAGGGTTGCATCCTTCACCTTATCAGATACCTCAACTGATCTCAAAAACATGGTTCCTTGAGGGCAATAAACAAGTAAATTAATGATAGTGCGGTTCTTTCCATCGGTTCATCCATCTGACATGATGGGACAACCTGTTTTGAGCCATGACTCTCTATACTCAGCGAAATACTCATCAATGGAAGAAATCTCTTTTTGCAAAGGAGCTCCCCCCAAGTCATGCATAGGTAGGGCCTTTGAAGCCCTTTCCTGCAGCGATAACAGAGTCCCACATAGCTTGGTAATAAGGTGAGTGAGTAACATTAAATGGGATATCTGCATCATACCACCATCCAACAATGTATTGATAAGAATTTTATTTGCATTTTTTTCCTATGTTGATCCAAAGTGGGTTGACGACTTCGCTGGGAGGAAGTGGGCTTAGCAGAGGCAGTGGTGGCAGAGGATGAGAAATAACTCTGGATGTTTATTCTCTTTGTTCCTTTAGATTTTTGGCCAAGAGCAGGAGGGACATAGTGAAAGGGGTCATTGGTGGAAGGGATAGAAGAGGAGTCTTGAATCTTATAATCATCATACCCACTCTCTTTCATGGCTTGTAATAATCCTCTCTTCCTTGAAATTTCTTCTTGGATGGCCTTCTCCCTAGCCTTATTCTCCTCAAACTTTTCAAAATGGCAATGTATTCTGCCCTAACAAGACCTAACACTTCCTTTGGTGCTTCACATGGCTTTATTTGGCTTCTTACCCCAACCAAGTGTTATTCCAATCTGAGAATACCCCCACATTCAATAGATTTATTGCAAAATTTGCATCTCGTTTTTCCATCAATCACATCACAATGAGCCCATGCAGTGTCCTTGGCTTTTGGAGCCATGTTGGCTTGAAATAATTAAAATTTGCAAAGAAATCTGCCATTTAAAAAAAATGCAGCTAAGAAAAATGGAAAACCTAAGATAAATTTAGGAAAAAAAATGCCTATGTAGCCTACAAAATTTGATAGCATAGAACTAGAGATTTGATAGCATAGAACACAAAAAAATTTAATACATGAAAAACAATGAAATGAGGAATTTTTCAAGTGAAAATCCTTACCTGGAAATGCAAACTAGCTTCCTTAGCCTCCTCTTGAAGATGCCAACTCTACTAATAGCTCCAAACTATCTTTGAAATAGTTCCAAGTCCAAGTCCAAGTTCCCAATCAAACTCACAAAAACTCCAAATGAGATGTGTGAGGCAAATGAGGGGGGTAAGCTCCTTTTAAAGGCTTGGAGAGGGTGTTTTTGGAGGGAAACAACCCTTACTTTCCCTCCGAAACACCCAGGAAGCTTCCAAAAAGAGTCCGTGTGGTTTCGTCACTGTCTGTCATGACATTGACAATGAACCGACTGGTTTATGGCAGAACCAGCTGGTCTGACCATAAAACGGCCGGTCCCGTCATAAACCGACTGGTTTGGTCTGGTTTTTGTGATTTTTTGGCGAAGTCAGCGCTTAAACCAGGTTTTTTGCTCTGTTCGACCCAGTTGCCTAATGTTCTGACCGGTTTGATTGGTTTCTGGTTCATGTCGGCCAGTTTTAAAACTATGGCAGAAAGCAATCATCAATTTCTCTTTCTACAGTTGAAGTCGAATACATAGTAGTTGTAAATTGTTGTACCCGAGTTCCATGGATGAAACAATCTTTACAGGACATCGGAGTGGAATATGATTGTGAAAATTCTATTGCAGTTACTGGTTATTAATCTTTTATCTTTGTAGATTATTTGTCTTCTGTAAATTACTTATGACAAATACTGAATGAAAACACAGTTACAATTTGACAAAAAATTAATCATAGGAACTGAGAAAATAACATGCACATAAAAATTTTGACACCGATATTTTTGGACAAATTGTCCTTGGAAAAATCCCGAAGGGAAAACAAGTTCTGTAGACAAGGATTTATTTTATTTCTTCAACAAATTAGTAATTAAAATTTACATCAATTGTTTGTCGTGTAGCAATAAAACTTTGGTAAATTAATTTCTTCACTTCTGCAAGGTGACTGGAACCCCTGGAAGCAACTTGGCCCCTCAATTCGGCCTCTCTGTAACCCTGAATCGATCCAACTGGTGCATTTTTGACAAATAACTCGACTTCTTTGGAAACTCGCACCCATTGGGAAAATAGCTCGGCCTCCATTGGAATTTTGTCCTTCACTGGACAACTTGACTTTGCCTGTGCAAATCGATCCCACTGGCAAATTTGCACTTGCTCTGGCAACTTGGCCTCCTTGAAACAATTTGCACTGGTTGGAGAAATTCGGCTTTTGCGGATAAATCAATCTCCCTCTGTCACTGAGAATCTGGAAATCACTGTGAAGAATCCCTCTCCGACAAATCAACCTCAATCATTGTTGATCCCTACTGCTAGTGTCTCCCTCGCTATCACTGTGCCCTTGTTATTGCAATCTTGCTTGTTTGAATTGATCTCTAAAGGTCCCATCGATCTCCTCTTATAATCTCTCTTTAACAAATCAACAACCACAATTTAACTCCAGTCGATGGGTAAGATCATATCGATTTCTAAAAATAACTTTTCCACAATTCTCTAGAGCTAATTGGAGATAATTAGTCTTCTTGTGTTCCTTAGTATCATAGACACCATTTGAGATTAGAACACCTATTTGAGCTACAAAAATTAACACACCCTCTTCGCAAGGAAGCTGTTTTCCATTACTCTCAACTTATCCCTAAAGAAAACAAATTTTGCTTTACTCAAGGCCTTCGTCAGAATATCGACAACCTGCTGATCTGTGGATACATATTGTAGCCGAACTGATCCACGTTGTACACAATCTCTGATGAAGTGGTATATGATGTCAATGTGTTTCAACCTATCATGAAACACTGGATTCTCAAAGAGCTTGATGCAACTTTGATTATTACACTAGATACTGGTCGACTCCAACCTTTGATCAAATAGTGCCACTAGTAGCTTCCGAAGCCATATGGCCTCACATGTAGCCATGCTCGCTACCATGTATTCTGCTTTTGTGGAACTCAATGTGACAAACTTCTACTTTTTGCTATACCAAGAGACAACCCCTGATCCAATGCTAAAGCAACAACTTGAAGTGTTTTTCCAATCCATTGCACTACATTCCTAGTCTGCATCTGTATACTCCATCAACCTAACACCATTACCTCGAGTAAATCTCAGACCATACTCGACTTTACCTCATAGATATTGCAACGCATGCTTCACTGCTATCTAATATACTCTCTTCAGTTCAACCATGAACTGACTAAGAGTGTTGACCGCGAAACAAATGTCTGGCCTTGTGTTGACCGGATACATCAAAGCACCAATAAGATGTCTATACAAGGTGGGGTCCACTGCATCTTGCTCTGACACATCTATCTTCCTCCAATTGGTAATCATAAGAGTAGACATGGGTCTATAGTTTAGCATCCTGAATTTCTTCAGGACCTCCATAACATATCTCCCTTGACCAAGGAAGATCTCCCCATCTGTCTGCCATACCTCCAGACCTAGAAAATAATGCATTGGCCCCAAATCCTTCATCTCAAACTCTGCTGCCAAGTCCCTCTTGCAATCCTGTATGAGCCCTGGTGACCCTTACAAAAATAGATCATCCACATACAATACAAGAATGAGATTCTCACCTCCTACCATCAAATAGTAGAGGTTTGAGTCTGCCTCACTCTTCATGAAGCCCATCTGCTGCAAGTAACTGTTGATCTGACCATACCATGCTCTGGGAGCTTGCTTGAGTTTGTATAGCGCTCTCTTCAACCTGTATACATGGGTATCCCTCCCATGCGTCTCAAATCCCTTTGGTTGTTCGATGTACACCTCTTCTATCACATTGTTCAAAAAAGTCGTCTTGGCCAATGTGGAAAAAGTCGAAGTCGGGAATAAATCGGCAAGGGTCCAGAATTTGAAAAAGTCGTTAAAGTTGGGAGGTTTTTGAAAAAGTCTGCCAAAACTTAGCAAAATTTAAAAAAAAATACAAAAATATTCATTTTTTTTTAAAGTCGTTAAAAAAACTACTTCACTCACGATTTTTTGGAAAAACTCCCGATTTTATCACAATTAAATCGACAAATCACTGCTCCAACTATCGTCCTGTTCTTCCTCTCAGTGGCTCCATTTTGCTGTGGATTATATGGAGTTGTCCATTCTCTGTTGATGCCCTCATTCGCACAGAACTCTTTGAAGGATTTCTCCACATGCCTCCATTATTCGTACAGAGAACCTTTATCTTCTTTCCTGTCATATTCTCCAAAAGAGCCTTAAACTCCTAGAAGCGACTGAAGACTTCGTCCCTTGTCTTCAAGAACTATATCTAGGTTTTCTTGGAGTAGTCATCAATGAATGATATGAAATACTCAACACCTGAGAGATTTCATAGATAATGGGCCACATATATCAAAATGTATCAATTCAAGCACACCCTTGGCTCTACTGTCACTCCTAGGAAATGCCGCTTTCGCAAACTACCTAAGCACGCACCCTCTACCCATATCATCATGTTTTGCGCTAATATCTGGAACCCTTGTTATGGTCTCCTCGAGCAATCCGAGTGCTCCATGATGGATGTGTCCCATCCTCCTATGCAATATCTCTTCCATGCCTTTGCTGTTGCTGCTATGCACTAGTGCCTTTGGAGCGTCCAACTGCACCCTGTATAACTTATTGCTTCTCACCCCAATCTGTTTCACTAGTTTCCAATCCCGATGCTTAATGTACACTTTCGACCCTCGAAAGTGTACATCACATCCCTTATCCTAAAGCGTTGAACTGAAATCAGGTTCATGCCTAAACCTCGCACATGCAACGCCCCTGTAAGATTAGTACTCTTGCCTAACTCCCTCTCCCAACTGGAGTGCACTTGGAATTATTTCTCATCTGAATTTGGAAGCCCATTTCCTCTTACTTGTAACTGGAAAATTTTCTAACTCTTGTCATGTGACATGACGCTCCACTGTCAATATACCAGATACTTGTAGATGTAGATCTAAAGAGGCAAGCTATGAGAGTGAACTTATCCTCTAATTTTGAAGATAGCTCGTCAATGTCTGTTGAAGCTGCTGTTTGCTGCTTCCCTTTCTTTTTCTTGCCACCCTTTTTCCGGTGCGGGCTTTGATTGACATAGTGGCCATTTTGACCACAATGAAAGCACTTCATTTTACTCGAGTCCTTTTTTTTCTCTCCTCCCTTAGACCCTTTGCTCGAGCTTTCTTGGCCTTGCTCTTTCTTGCTAGGGCCACGTTCTCGCCATCCTCATGCTTTTGAGGCTTATTGCTACTGTTGCCACTTACAAGACCCACTCTAAGCTCCTCTCTGAGTTAAATCACTCTAGAGTAGATCGCAACTCGGTAGTGTATCTCGTCCATTAATCACCTGAACGAACACATCCCACTGCTTTGAGAACCCATTCAAGGCTGTTATCGTGAGTTCATCACCAGATAATTGATTTCCGGCAGCTGCTAACTCATCCTTGACAAGTTTGAGCCTGGTTAGGTAGCTAACAATGCCTTCACCCTTATTTATTTGGGTACATCTTAGTTTCTCTCTGAGAATCAACTCCCTGTTCATGGTAGCATTCTAGTACAAATTTAGAATGGCATCCTACATCTTCGATATGTGGAACAATGTGATCCTTAACTTCGTCAAGGATTATTCTCCATGCCTTGGCATCTTCCTTCTTGTATGCTGTGAGCTGTGCTGGATCTGTTGATACGGCTATAACATTGGTCACATATTCCTTGAGACCATTCTCCTCTAGCAACAAAGAAATTATGGCTTTCCAGACACCAAAGTTTGAAGCTCCATCCAGTTTGTCCAGATCTCTCAATTCGGCTGAAGCCATTTCTGAAAACCCTCGAAAAATAGACAAAACCCATTTAAATCCGGAGAAGCTTGAATTGGGTTTTATAAACCCCTAGTTTGTCTTTCTGTGCCCTGTGTTGAGCTTCTTCTGACCCCAAATTTGCGCGTCACTAACTCGTTCTTGTACCATGTGAAAATTCTATTACAGTTATTGGTATCTTCTATCTTTGCAAATTATTTGTCTTCTGTAAATTATTGATGATAAATACTAAAACACAACTTCAAATTTCACCAAAAATTAATCACAAGAACTGAGAAAATAACACACATAAAAATTTTGACACCGATATTTTTGGACAAATTGTCCTTGGAAACCCCCGAAGGGAAAACCAATTATGCAAATGAGGGTTTATTTTATTTCTTCAGCAAATTTGTAATTGAAATTTACATCAATTGTTTTGCGTGTAACAACAAATCTTTGGGAAATTAATTTCTTCACTTCTGCAAGGTGACTTGAACCCTTGGAAGCAACTTGACGCCTTTAAATCAATTTAGCCTCTCACTGTGATCTTGAATCGATGCAATTGGTTCATTTTCGACAAATATCTTGGCCTCTCTAGAAACTCGCACCCAATGGGAAAATAACTCGGCCTCCATTGGAATTTCGTCCTTCACTGGCAAACTCGACTTCTCTTGTGCAAATTGATCCAACTGGAAAATTCACACTTGCTCTGGCAACTTGGCCTCCCTGAAACAATTCGCAATGGCTGGAGAAGTTCATCCTCTGCAGATAAATCGATCTCCCTCTGTCACTGAGAATTTGGAAATCACTGTGAAGAATCCCTCCTGACAAATCAATCTCAATCATTGCTGATCCCTATTGTTGGTGTCTCCCATGCTATCACTGTGCCATTGCTTTTATTGCAATCCAACTTATTCAAATTGATCTCCAAAGGTCCCATCGATCTCCTCTTATAATCTCTTGTTGATGAATCAACACCCATAATCTAACTCCAATCAATGGCTAAGATCATATCGACTTCTAAAAATAAATTTTCTAGAAGTCTCTAGAGAAAAATCGATTTGTTTCAATTGATCCCGATTAATTAACCCATTTCCCTAATTTAGACTTAGTAAAATAATTAAAACTGGTTAATTAATTCTAATTAAGACTTTTTACTTAGAAACTCTTTCTAGATATTGGAGATAATTAATCCTCGTGTTCCTTAGTCTCATAGACACCATTTGAGACTAGAACACCTGTCCGAGCTACAAAAACCAACAATGATCAGCCCATCGTTATTTTCTGTGACAACACTAGTGCAGTCAATATCTCAAAAAATCCTGTCACACTCTAAAAAACAAAGCATATTTGAATCAAGTATCATTTTCTTAGAGAACAAGTAGCTGATAAAAATGTCAAGATGGAATATGTTGGCACCAAATAGTAGATTGCTGACATCTTTACCAAACCTTTGCTTAAAGAAACTTTTGAATATCTTAGGCAAAAATTGCGAGTGATCTCTCCTTTTTCTTAGTAAAGGAAGCACAAACTCGGGGGGAGCACCCTTTGCTATTGATGTTAAAGTGGGAGAGAATCAAACAGGGGGAGCAACTATCTGAAGAAGCAGATATCAACGCATTATGATCAATAAGAAAGGTGGGATTGTTGAAAATGGTTGTTATTGATATCAAAGGCTGTTCAAATGAAAGAGGAAATTACATAGTCAAATAGCATATTTCGAGACCTTTCCAATGGTATATGGCACTCCCTCTAATTCCATAGAAATGAGGTGATATGAAATATTTTGTCAACATGACCCAACCAAAGTACAAGCAGTCCCCATTTGGATACCCTATCTTTGAAGGAATTTTTACTCCAATTATCAAGCTCAAATGGGAGCATAGAATATATGGTTGGAAAGCTTATTGCGAGACCTTTCCAATGATATATTGCATGCCTTCTAACTCCTCAGGTTGAGGAGAAATGAATTTTTGAATATTCACTATACATTTTGCCAGTTGCACTTGTCGGCCCAGCCAATGGACAAGTTGGCTCTAACCCAGGGTCCAAATGCTCTATAAATAGGCGTGAGGAGCATTTCTAACCACTCGACTCAAGCATTTGCTTCTGTTTTTAGGAGAGTGAAGGAGCAGGTCCGAAGTTCATACCTCATGAAACAAGAAGAAGTGAAGTGAGGCTAAGTTGAAGCAGCTTTCTGTGGAAGGGTTTTGGCACACCTTGTGAAGGGTCTTTAGCATTGTGCTTGAAAATGGTTTCTGGTTTGTTTGAGGTCTGTTTTTGAGGGTTGAGTACAGGGGTCTTTGGAGGTCGAGTAGGCTGAGTCTGGTGAGGGGAAGGCCAACCTTCAGGCCTGTCTTGAGGGTCAAGTTCTGTCCCTGTAGAGACCGAGTTTCAGGTCTGTCTTAAGGCTGAGTTGCAGTTTTGATTTGAGAGCTGAGTTTTGTCCCTATGAAGGCCGAGTTTTAAAGTTGAGTTCTGCTATTTGAAGATCTAGTTCAGGCCTGGTTTGAAGGCCAAACCTTGGTGTCTTGAAAGCCATGTTCAGGCCTGATTTGAAGTCCAAGTTTTGGTGTATTAAAGGCTGACCTTAGGTTGGAGGCTGCAATTATTGTATGTTGGTGCTTACTAAGAATTGGTGTCCTCATCTTCTTGATAGGTTGGAGCCCACATTTTTTGTAAGTTGATGCTTACAAAGGATTGGTGTTCTCGCAAGAGATTGTAATAAAATAAAGATTGCTTTCAAGTATTTCCTGTTCAAATTTTGATTTGCACAAATTTATGTTTATACGTCGTGGATGATTGATTATGTGATTTGAATTCAGTTTCAAGATTAACTAAGTGAAAAATTGTCAAAAGTAACGAATACTAGTTTACCCTTTCTCAGTGTTTCCAACAGGGTTAATACTCCACCTCAAGAATGAATATGGTGAAATTGTGCTGGCAGTATCCTGTGACAAGAAGACAAAAAATAGAAAATAAGGATATGTAAGCAGTAAACTGAGAAAATTCATCACCCAAAAAAGGGAAGATTGAGAGAGAGAGAGAGAGAGACAGAGAGAGAGAGAGAGAGTTCATTTTCCAGGTATACGTAGCCATTGTTATCTGTAAACTTACTTTCTCCTTGACCATTAGTGTTTTTAATGCTTGTTAATAGCTATTTATTATATTCCAAGAACTTGAAAGCACCATGGAGGTTGGGCACTTGATTGTAATCTCAAGCCTAGACTCTATAGTGCAGTTGGACATTCCTTTTGAAGAGTTTGATCGCCATTTGCAGGCATCAAGTCATACAACATACCAAAGATTCTAACACTCACCTTAGTTACGGGATACATTTTTCTGTCATTTTGCCAAAAACCAATAAATACCTTATATCATACTAGAACTTCCCAGATTTACGTTTTATTATGCCTATTGACAAATAAAAAGCCCTTCAGTTGCTTTGATGCCATCATCTGGAGATGCTATAAATAACTCCTTTCCGAATGCAGATTTGAACTGCCACGTGGACTTGTTCTGAAAACTTCAGAACATTTGATTTTCTGCATATTCTGCAAAAATTTGACCAAATGTTAGAGCATTGAAATGATTAGCCAGTCTTGTTTTGCAATTCCCTTTTCACTGCATTTTGAAAATATTCCCTTTTTGCGTTCAGATATTATTTTTCTTCTTGGTATGTATTCTGCTTTCTTTGTTTATCTCTGCAACAACCTGATGTATGCAAGCTAAGGTGCATTTCTATTATCATATATCTATAACTATATTTGTATTACTGAATCTTGTTATTTTTCTTATTTGTATCAGAGTTAGAGAACTTGAGGCTGCAGTTTTGGGCTGCATGTGCTTGTAGCTTGGGTGTTCTATTTTTCCTGCATTTTGTTCTATGGTATTCCGGTGAAGCAGTCAAGGACCATTCCCCTGTAAAGAGGATGCAAATATTGACTATTAGCATGTCGTTTGTTGTTGCTTTTGGCATTCAGTGTTGCTTTTCGATGATGAGAAGTGCAAAATTGAGCCAGTCCGTTGGTAAATTCTCCTAGTTTCTTTTTTCTTTAAAACATTGTTTACCTATAGGATTTAGCATTAAAGACTTCCTACAGTCTATATTGCTTTCTGTCAGTTTTAGAGTATAAATTAAACTTTAATATCGGACACATCTTGACTGATATTTGACAATGAATATTTAGATGCAACATAATGGGAATTTTGCTTGTTTTGCAGAACTTGTTCTACCCATGGTAATGGTATGGCTGCTGCTGCATGCTTTGGTATCTGGAATAGTACTGCAATATATTCTTCATAAATTTCCTTCCTGTGTTTCTATAGGTTGGTGTTATGGCTAAGTTATTTTAGGCATTTCCAAGGATATTTCAGCTTTCTGTCGTCGTATGCAGGTTTCCTATTGATGACATCTATATAAGAGGACTCTTGCTTCTTTGAAGTAATGTCTTTATGGTATTGTGCTTTGTCCTTCTCAAAGGATTTTGTGAAATCAATCTACTCATTCTTTCAGGGGAAGCTCTATTGGTTGTTGGTGGCCTAGTCCTTTATTTTTCAGACATGCTAGCTTTTATGCTCTCAAAGGTTTGTGTTTCATTATCGACAAGTTCCTGAACTTGTTAGGTACACTCATTCAAGTTTAGACTCTAGTAAATTACTGAAGAATCTTATAACAGCCTATTGCCTTCACAGGTCAGCCTGTATGCTCCATTGGTGAGTGAATTCTTTGGAGGCCTTAATAAGAAGAGAGATGAGATCAGTACAATCATCCAGGTATTTATCCATAACTTTCTTGAATAACTTGCAACAATGAGGATATTTTTATTTTCTCTTCTGTCCATCATTTATTTTCTTATATGAGCCAGTGTATGAACAGTTGAGGATTCAATATGCAGGCATTGTTGGGTAGCATTCTACTGATGTCAAGAGTTTACAAAGTTATTCTTCATATTTGGAACTGTTGTACAAACCTAACCAAGTTTCAACCTTCAAGGAATGATGAAAAAGCTTCTGGAGATTTTGAAAGGTCTATTACATTCTATGTTGCTCTTGGAATAACGGCAACCATGATTGTACCAGGATGGTTGTTTTATATTAAGGATTTCCAATCACAGCCTTTATTATGGTAAGTCTGCCTTTAATTCAAGATTTCTAAATTATGCAATTCAGGCTCGACATGTGCCTTTTTGTTGTCAAAGAAGGGATATCTGAGACACTA
Source organism: Pinus taeda (assembly GCA_000404065.3). Lineage (NCBI taxonomy): Eukaryota > Viridiplantae > Streptophyta > Pinopsida > Pinales > Pinaceae > Pinus > Pinus taeda. The sequence continues at coordinate 243,213 of APFE031431021.1, forward strand.
TATCCAAAGTTAATGAAAAAGCGAGAAGCAGATGAACATAGTTAAGTGATGAGGGCCTAATCAACTGACGGTCTCAGATGTTTCTTTTTCTCTGGATTGACATTTTTTTGCAGGAGATTTTCAAGATATTTCAAACATGGGTGGCTTCTGTAATTAGTGGAAAATTCTTTACTAACTGTAATGGTTCTTAACAAACTCATTGTTACCAGTAGATTCAAACAGGATTTTGAATTCAAGCAACATTTGAGTAGGATATACCAATTGTTGATTTATGCGAGGTAAATTTCAGAAGGCAACAAACATATTATATATATAATGGATACACATTTCTGTTGTTAATGCCAGTAAGAAACTAGAATGCTAGCAGGAGTTTTACTGGTAATCTAGACCATGATAGTCTAAAAGTTTTGTGGAGATAGAAGAATGAAAAATACTAAAAAGAGAATACTGAGCTGTTTTGGAGTAAGGGCATGCTGCATGACTACTGACATATCCAAGGACATATTTGTTTGAATGGACTGTGGCTGATGTATTATATGAAATAATTCCTCCACATTTTGATGTCATTCTTCAGTTTATAGTATGTATTGACTTAGAAGAATTGTTGCGTGCTAAAGGTAAAATATAAACAGTCCCAACATTGTTTTGGTGGCTTATAAAAGGTTTGACCAAACCGTTAGCTTAAGTTCTCAGTGATTCACATTCTGATGCACACTGTGATTGCAATCTGTGATACATAAACACAGAGTTATTGATTGCAGCTGATTGGATTAGATTGACACAAGATTATAAATTAATTGTTAGATCATTATGACTGTACGCTTGAAGATTGATGAAAGATATAATTATATGGATGAAATAGTGAAACATCTGTCATTGCCCTTTCTTTATGCTTACCCACCCCCCACCACCAAATTGACTAATTGTTTGATACACAGACGTTCATATGGACATAGACAGTAACAGACTGGTCAGGAGATGTCTTCTCACTTGGGCTGTCCTACCATGGATTGGTCTCTCAGTGTAGAAGGGCCTCTTCTGGCGCACAGCACATTCCTTGTGGGCAGGAGCATATCACCATATCCCCCTTGATGCTTGTCGATCTTGGATAGTAGGAGCTTCAGTGTGCAGCCCTCCATTGCCTACCTCTATCCTGCAGGCAACCTTTAGTCAAGGTCTTTCTCTAGAATACATTTTCAGATGCACTGTTGGTGATTTCACAGTTACTGATAATTCAGGCTTCTCTGATTCAGATGATGGTTAGATGGTTAGAGGCCACTCAGTTGACTTGCTCTGTTCATTGTGACCTCTCTCTCTCTCTCTCTATCTCTCTTCTGCTTTACAGGGTTGTTTTTCATTATATGATTGGGGATCCATCCTCAATTTCCGTAGACGCGACACATTTTTTTTCAAAGTAAAACCTCACAGGATTGTCCCCCTCTTCGCTGGAATACTGGATGGAGGGGGGTTCAACTGCCAGCCACAATAATGGTGGACAATCTTGAGGGACCCAACTAGATTTTGAACCTTTGACCTGTGGCCTCCCCATTGGTAGCATGCCTTGGGTGGTTGGTTGAACTGGTTGAGCTAAATTTGGCGCTTATTGCATGTAACATATTTACATACATTCACATATTTTTCTTTATTGTTTTGGTCATTCCTTAGAGAGGATATGCCCTAAGCACTCCTCCATTTGGCTTTTAACAATGGATGTGCAATTGAATCCTATTGACCTATATTTGGTCAATAGTGGACATTGATATAATTTCTTTCTATCCTATATAGCTGTTTGTTTGTTTTATTATTTTACGCACATGAAGGATAGGATGCATCATAATGGGTAGTTTCGAGTTTTGTTCATGAAGTGACAATAATATAATGCTGCAATCTTCATATCCACAAATAACGTACAGCTATTTGAATTTTGATTGATTGTCATTGGCTAGATTCAAATGCTGTACTCCAATTGACAAGTGCATAATATATATTAGAGAAGAGGCAGTAAATTGTACCAATACCTTTTAGTTCTTTCAATGCTGCATGATGACATAACTTTGTGTGAGTAGAGCAATACGAATATCAGAGACTAGGTGACAGGATGTGGCTCAAATGCAGAAATACGAGGACAACATCTTAAATGGGATTAGATCTATCGATGCCATTTCGGGTTCTTAAGTGATAATGACACAAATGACTCTGTTAGCGTTATGAAGATTTTTGATATTTTCAGAGATCCTCTTGCCCTTAGATCTTTATACAACTGCCAATTGGATATGCTTTACTTGCAATGTGCTGCATGCTTTGTTTTTGCACTTACTTAATGCTGGCCATGGCAGGGTCATTGGTTTTATATTGGAGAAGCCATTGGAAAGATTCTTACTCTGCATCTACTGGCTAGCTGTTACTTGCTTTGCCATTCTACGCTTTTACAATATCTCCAAGAACAGTATGATTGAGCGGATACTTCTTCGAAAATACTACCATTTGTTGGCCATCATAATGTTTGTGCCAGCTCTTCTATTTGATGTGAGCTGACTGTTCTACATTGGTTTTTAATTACTCAAGTGTGTTATAGAATCTTACTGATCAGGTTGTTTTAGCTAGGCAGTTGTTCCTTGGACATATATTAAAGTTGGAACTAACAACTTTCATTGGCAACACCTTAATGATTCCTGCAGACAGAATTCTTGAAACTTGCATTTGGAGCAGCTTTGGCGGTTTTTCTAGTACTGGAGATGATTAGAGTAAGCCATTTGAATTATCTATTACTACATTGACAGAATACATAAAACTATAAGCTGACTACCAGGCAGATGTTGAGTAACCTGGGATGTATCATGTTTTGTGCCAATTTAAGTTCTTAGAAAACTAATATCTTGTTTAAAATCGTGAATAAAAAATCTGCTGCTTTGCTTTATTTCAGCTTTCTCTTTGGAGTGATCTTAAAGCACTTTTTTCTATCTGCTGATGCACTCACTGAAGATTCTATTGTGTAATTCCATCAGCTGGCTTCCAGGCATTTTAAGATGGCTGAAATTGTTAGAATTTCATGCACCCCAGGTCTTCTTTATATTTTGACAGTTACACACAAATGAAAACATAAACACACTGAAATGCCTAACTTTAAAAAGCAACTTGCACAGCGGAAAATACGCGAGCAAGTAGATCATACAAAGAACACACAATTTTAATTGGAAAAGCCAATTTCTTATTTTTACTTTAATAAAAAATCTTAGGGCCCCTTTACCAGGGAAAATGGCCCTTTATAACTCCCTGAAAAAACACAATACAATAGACAAAACCTTGACCAAAATCCCTGGGCTGAGGCTAAATCCTTCAAGCCCTAATCTGCCCAAAACACCACTGCTGTGGCAATCCTTCACTACAGAATTTACCAGCTGCCCGACTTTCTGCTGCTGTAGCCTTAGGGTACTTCTAGCCCTCCTTCCAACCCTTGGCCAGGACTGTATTCCTTTACCAGACCTGCGGCTAGCCAAAAGTCCTTACACAGGCCTCGGCCTTTGCTAAACTAGCAGGTTGACCCTTCCACAAGGTCTGGCACCTCGCTGCTTGCCTGCAGATGCACCTACAGGCTCCCTTTTCTCTGTTATCTGCCACAGCAGGGCTCACAGCCCTGTCCTTGCTCCTGTTGAGACCTGGCCCTTTCATTTGGGCCCTAAACCCTTGCACAGGCCTTGCGGCCTTCTTAGTTTGCAGTGGTATGTGTATATCACCTAGCTGGCCACCTGCCAGCCCTCGGCCTAGCTGCAGTTTCCTTGCACAGGCCTCAAAACTAACCCCCGAACCTTCCTTCAACTGCGGATGGTAGACTCCCATAGGTCCGGCCCTTCCTAGGTAATGGACTGCCTTTAATGCCCTCAGCTGCTCCTTTCCTCTTTGCAGCCTTTCCTTCCTTGACTTTAGAACAGCCTAATGGCCTCCTTCAAGATTTGTCCTAACAGATTTTCCCGATGAACCAATTTACTCACATCCTTCAAGAGCACACTGCCGCTCCTTTGCAGGTCTATGGTTTCCTCAGGGAATCAGAACCCCAATCAAGAAGAAACATCCATTATTCTCCTCTCCAAAATTTTTCTCAAGCCTCTCCATTGGCTTCTAATTTATACCTTTTCAAAGGATGCAATACCATGGATCTATACCATGGGTTATGAGAATACCATGGGTCATCAGAATACCATGGGTTTATGGGTACAAAGGCCCATCACTTAGATCATACACATACAATCACTCATACAAGTGTTTTCCTCTCACATACCCAGCACCAAGGGCACGTGAGTGTACGTCCCGATGCTGCGAAATTTCAACACTCCCTCTTAGTGAGGGAGGTACTACCATCCCTTGAAAGTTTCTTTGTTTCCCATACTGTAATGCCCTCAATGGATTAATTGACCCAAGGGACAAAGTAGCCTATCAATCCCCATAGGCTATAGTCTTTGATAAAGGGGAAACTCCAATTACCTAATGTTTGGGCAACATGGGGTAAGTTTTGGGGCAATTGGGGCAAAAAGACCAAAGTTGGGGGTTACCATGAACTCCTCTCAATTAATTGAGGAGAAACCCCCAGAAGGAAATCTATAAATATAAAAGAGTTAAAATCATTTTGATCATGATTGAATTGGATTGATTTGTCTCTATTTTTTTTTTTGAGGCTAAGGCTTTGAGGGTTTAAGATCCCTTCTCTTTGATTAGCTTCGGTGGAGATGATCCCACCCTATCTAATCTCCTGTTTAGTTTTGGTGCAGTTGATCCCACTCTACTTAGACACTCCTTTTCTTGTTTTGGCATAGGTCATTGGAGCATATATGTTTTGGCACATTGAGATGTTTTTCTGTTCAGCTAAGGGAATCCGACCTGGATCTTGTTTAAGGATAGCCTGAGGCAAAGTAGTAGCATTCCTGAGGCAACTTGCTGGCTTCTTCTGAGGCAATTTGGTAATATCCTAGAGGCAGGATTTGTGGCATTTTTGAGGCAAAATTTGTGTTATCTTTGAGGAAGAAATTTATGGCCATCTTTGGGGTGGAATTTGTGGCATCTATAAGGCAGGATCCGTGGCCTCCCTAAGGTAGAATTCGATAGCACTCCTGAGGCAAATACAGTAGTAAAACCAGTTGAAGGAGCTACTAACTGTGGACAGTGTTGACCACTACGTGTCAACAACCTATAGCAGTACACCCCCTTGAGGCCTTTCCATGTGAATCACTCTCTAACCTTCATATATGTCTTTCGGAACCCCTGATGCCCTGATAGTGGAGAGTCATGAGCTGCATGGAGAATCCTCTCCCTCAACTATGAACCCGACACCAAAAATATGCGCCCCTTGTAGTATATGACGTTAGCCATCACCTTTTAACGCTCATCAGTGTGAATACCTTCCAGAATCTCACATGCCTGCCGATCCTTGGAGTACTCCACCAACAACTGCACCTTCAAATCATGGCAAATGCTCATGAGTGAAAGTGTCGCGGGCCTCTTGGATAATGCATTTGCTACCACATTGTGCTTGCCCTTGACATACTCAATATCAAAGTCGTAGGCTTGCACCTTGTTGACCCACCTTTGTTGCCTGTCACTAAGGCTCTGCTGCCCCATAAAATGGCGAAGACTATTGTGATCAGTCTTCACTCGAAATATGTTGCCCACCAGATACTGCTGGAATTCGGCCAACACATGCATGATGGCCAACATCTCCTTGTCATAAATAGAATATGACTTCTCATGCCGAAGGAGTTTCTAGTTCTCAAAAGAGATGGGGTGTCCCTCCTAAGATAAAACTGCGCCAACCCTCTCACCTGATGCATCGCACTCCAAGGTGAACGACTGAGTGAAATCTGGGAGTGCCAAAACTGGGCAACTACTCATCACCTTCTTGAGGCGATCAAATGCCAATTGCACTCTGTTTGCCCATGCAAAAGCCCCCTTCTTCGTCAGCGCTGTGAGGGGAGCTGCTAGCTGTGAGAAGCCCTTTACGGAACTTCTATAATAGGTGCATATGCCTATAAATCCCCTCAACTTGGCCACATTCCGGGTCTCTGGCCAATCCCGGATGGCCCTAATATTCTCCTCATGCACCCTCACTCCATCTGCACCAATAATGTGCCCCAAGTAGAGCATCTCTGTCAGCCCAAACTCACACTTGGACAACTTGGCGTAAAACTGTTGCTCCTCTAAGATGCGCAACACCATCTCTAGGTGCTGCAAATGCTCCTCCCACATCTGACTGTAAATCAAAATATCATCGAAGAACACCAATTCAAACTTCCGCAACTGCCCATAGAATACATGATTCATGCATGACTGAAAAGTGGCAGGTGCGTTAGTCAGCCCAAAGGGCATGACCAAAAACTCAAAATGCCCATAGTGGCACCAGAAAGCCATCTTGGGGATGTCCTGATTGTTGATTTTTTAGCATCGGATGTGCCCTAAGCCTCAAAATTTGCAGGGAGGTTAGGACACATGTATTCCAGAATACCCCGAAATCGTTTTGGGAAATTCCACTCGAAGACGTTTATATTAAAATAATTAATTATTTTTAATGGATGCCTAAGTCTAAACTTAGGAAATTAAAAGAATTAAAGGGTATTAATTAAACTGGGGGTGAAACTTCTAGAAGAAGACGGGGATCAAGTCAAAATGATCTGAGCCATTGATTAGAATCTAATTTGGTTCGTTGATTGATCAACGAGAGGTTTATAAGAAGAGGCTTGGTGGGAATTTGGAAAATACATAGAGTGAGAGATCAAAGATCGATTTTCTCAAGAGAGCAGTGCAACAATTACCAGAGAAGTCATTGAGGAGATTTCTTGCAGTGAGGGGCAGGGATAGTTTTCCGGTTGGAGAGTTTCCTGATTCAGGGATACATAGCTGAGGAGGCAGAGAGAGATCCAGAAAAGGCAGCGCTGGGCCACGCAAAGGCAACATAGAGTTACGTTGTGGCAGCGCAGAGCTTCAGAGGGAGTCCGTATTTCTGCGGGGGAACAATCGGGATCTAGTGCCGGAACCGGGGTGTGAGACCGGGAGGCTAAAGGGTTGAAGTTTCCAGCGAGTAGAGGATCGAGAGGAGGTGCAACACAGTTCCAGCAGCAGCGACGTAGTAACTGCGTGGGTGTGACACAGTGCTATGCAGAGGCTCATCTCCAACGTAAATCAGTGTCGGGTTTCCTAGTGACAGGGTGAGATCATCTCAATATCCTTTTGTCCAGTCAGATTCTCTGTATTGGATAGCCAGTAAGGCATCCAAAGATTGTATTCAAAAACTAATGCATAATAATACAAACCCTTAGCTGCTACGCTGGTTTTCCCGCATTGGTTTTTTTCGGGGAGATTTGTCTAAAAACAACGATGTCATTTATGTGTGCTATTTCTTTCTTGCTCAGTTCTTGTTTTCGCATATTATTTAAGTTGTGATGGTTGCAGTTGTATTTACTTCGATATTTATAGTGTAATGCAGTAAATAATTTGCATGAATTAACAAGTAGGAGAAGTAATATCAAAGTGTTGCAGTAAGGAATTTGGGTCACCAGATTTTCACATGGTATCAGAGCGTAGGTGAAGTAACAGAGCAGACCGGAAGAGCCGAGAGTTGAAGAGGAGGGAGATCAAAGTGCTGCATAGGCAGCAGATCGAATCCCCAGAGGGATTGCGCAGTCCAGGTTAGGAGGGCAAGATTCTCAAGGAAGATCTCTCTCTGAGTGATTTGACAGAGAGAGATTTCCAGATTGAGATCTGTTAGAGGGAGCAACGCAGTAGAAGCTTCAACACAGAGCAGTCTTTAGGTGAGACATAGTTTTCTGCAGCAGTTGCTAGGGTAGAAAAATGTCAGAAGAAGGAAGAAGACACCATTTGATGGACTTTCTTCCTTAGTGAATTCTAAGGCAAAGAATTCTATTTCTCAGTTGCTGAGCAACAGTAGCGAGGAGCAAATCTACTAACTCCAGCAGGGAGTGCGTAGGCCAGCCTAGTAGTTGCGCAGAGGAGAGAGGAGGCAGTTCGACATTTTGTTGGCAGAGATGGTAGCTAATAGGCTGAGAGATCAAGATCGATTGGAAGGAGCATCCAACTATGCGATATGGAAGGCTAGGATCTCCTACCTTCTAGATGAGCATGATCTCAAAGCCTATGTCGATAGTGTGGTAGCTGAACCTGTAGATGCGGATCCACTCAAGAAGTACAAGGTTGAGATGGCGAAGGCGAAGCAGTTGATCCTCGATGGAGTGAGCGATCATGTTGTATGTCACATTATTGGCAAAGGGATGGCCAAAGAGATGTGGGATGCCTTGGCTATGTTGTATCAAGGATCTTCCGAGCAACGGATGTAGAAGGGGGAACACATTGATTCGTTCCTATTGAAGCTTCAAGAGGTTTGAGACTCGTTGGCAGATGTAGGATCAACGCCTCAGCCCACCGAGATGGTGAGGTTGGCCTTGAATTTAGTCTCAGAAGAATGGCAAGTGTTTGTCTAGAGTATCTTGGGTAGAGAAAGATTGTCGGATTCGAAAGGGATGTGGGCCGCTCTTCAGTAGGAAGAGATGAGGCGAGACTTAGTCAAGTGCAAACTTGATAGCAACAACAGTAGTGGGACGAAGCCCAAGGAGGAGGAAGAGAATGCAACCCTTGCATCAAAGGGACAGCGGGAGCGACATAGGCGAAAGAAGGATGTCTCAAAGATAAATTGTTTCCGGTGTGGTGAATTTGGTCACTATGCTACACAATGTCTTCTCAAGAAAAAAGACAAGGACAAGAAACATGATTTGCAGGCTGCAACCGGAAAGATCGAGGAGTTTGCCATGATTGCCCATATACGTCCAAGGGAGAGGTGGGGTGATCTAGTACTGTAGTTCGAAAGAACTACAAATGGGCAGGGTCCTTGAGGAGTCCACCTCTTGGATTAATACCTTGCTACGAGAGCCCATATTAGAAGTAGCAGGATGGACCAGTGTTAATTGGTGCAAAGGAATGTCGTAGTGCAGTTGCAGTGGCTAGGAGCCCCAGAGACTGCGCAGCTCAGAGCAGAGTTGGCAGCAGTGCAGAGTCAACAACAACGCAGAGGTGTTAGAGGGTCAACGCAGAGACTAGTAGTCAAAATTCCACCTACAGATGCATCATGTTGAACACCTGTTCAGTATTTTGGGTGTTTTTCATTGCAATTGTGTTGAAGTTTCTAAGTTTACTTAGTTTAGAAACCCTTAATACACTTTTCCTGATTTATTCCTACCTACTTGTTATTTTTCTTTAACAAGTTATTTACAAAGTAAATACTGAAAATACACACTAGTGCATGTTCAACATATTATAGATCACCAACTAAAAGAAACAAGAACAAACACACCACATGACACCATCATTTTTGGACCAATGTCCTCGGAAAAACCCAATGCGGGAAAAACAATGCAACTATTTGAGGGTTTTCTTATTAAGCAATATCAGAGTATAATCTGGGTGTTGAAACTGGCCTACCCAACAGAGAATTTCCTTAGTAGCTATACCTCACAGTTTGGCAGAAATCTCCTAGCTGAAACCTCGAAAAATCCTTCCGGCAGCTCCTCAGCACAAAACTGCTCTGCAGCCCCAACTCTGCCCAATCTGGACTGTGTCATCCCCTCTCTGTCTCATGTTGGCCTGCGTCAGCCCTAGGAGGCTTTGTGTCAGCTTCCTGGGCCTCTGCATCAGACACGCTGGCCTCACTGGTGCTTCGCGTAGCATTTGGCTGCCTCTGCGTGGCCCTACCTGAGCCCTTGCTAGCTCTGCGTCACTCTCCTTGGCTATTGCGCTGCTCTCCCGGCACAATCTCTGCCTTCTCTGTTTCTCTGTACTCAATGCCCCTCAACTGCTCTCCTGATCACTGATTTTGTCTCTCTTAGCAAACCCCGCTCTAGAGAATAGAATGACTAATCACTCTAGTGTCTTCTCCAAGTGACCCTCAAGCCTCCTCTTATACTTTTACTGTTGACATCTCAACAACCGAGATTAAGTCCCTAATCAACAACTAAGATTAGATATGGCTTGATCCATGTCTTTTGGACCACTCTAACACAGATTCATATTAATACACATTAATATTTTATTTTCCCTAAATTTAGACTTAGGGACTCCATTAAAAATATTAATTATTTTAATATCTCCTGATCTGTTTAGAATCTGCTTTAACCCTTTCTGGGTATTGGAGATCTCATGTGCCCAAACCTCTCCACCAAATTTAGTTGTTAGAGCACATCCAATGTTACCCCAAATTAACACTCCCTCTTAGCGAGGACTGTGCTCTAGCAATACTCCTCACTGAGTATTACTCTGATCATCCGGCATCAGTACCTGTGCTGATGCTAGGCCTTCTTACCCAACATCCTCTGCACTGCTGCATCCTGTACTGTTGCCCATGGTTCTATGATTGCCACTGCTGCATCTGTACGACAACTCCCTCTGCATCCATGCTATTGCTGGTTCTTCCACCCAACACTGCATCTGCACTGCACCTCCTCTCATCATGTTGCATCGTGCTGCCCACTGCTACACTGCAACCCAATTACTGAGAAGTAAGCAACTAATCTCCCAACTGACCTCCCCGTTGGACTAGAAACACCCACTAACGTTGAAGCTCCCTTTGTTGCTGACAAGTGCTCCCTCTCTTTGACCTCTGCGCTGCTGCAACAACTCCTTGCATCTCGCATCGTTCCACACCTCTCTTTGCCTTCCTGCACTGGTGCAACACTCCTGTGCCTCTCGCACTACTGTAGCCTGTTCACTCTGCGCTGTCTCGAGACTCCTGCACTGTAGCTCTCTCTACCGCTCCATCTGCATTTGTCTCTACCCACTCAGCCAGTGCTGCTACTCCTCGTAGGGGCTCCCATAGCAAGGTCTAATCCAAGAGGCTGGGTACCTCGAGGATCCTGCCCCTCATTGCCTGTAGTATGCCTGACTATAGCTCGATGTCTTCCCACTTCCGCTTAAGTGGTGCGTGTGCACTCATGGCACAGTCATCGTTTGTCAAAACTTCCTTCTTTTCCCGGGCTGGTGCCGCCTTAGTCTCTGAAGACTCTCCCTTACTTTTTTTCCTTGGGCACTAGGTCGCACAATGACCCATCTCCCCACAGTGGAAGCACTTGATCTTGGAGAGATCTTTCTTCTTCCACTTCTCCTGCTTTCCCTCAGATGCTAGGGCCACATCCTCCTCCTCCTGCTTGACCTTGATCCCTTTGCTGCTACTACCTGTCTTTGACTGTCATTTGATCTCTTCCTGGCGAAGCGCTGCCCACATCTCGTCCCAAGGTGGTAGAGTCCCTCTGCCCAGGATACTCTAGACAAACACTTCCCAATCTTCTGAGACAACATTCAGGGCTGTCCTCACCATAAGTTCTTGATCCGGTGTCGCTCCTACGGCAGTCAACTGGTCTCAGATCTCATTCAGTCCTCCGAGGAAGATGTCAATCGATTGACCCTTCTTCATCTGATACGACCTCATCTGGTTCTCGAGCAGCATTCTTCTTTGCACAGAAGTATGCTGGTACAGGGTCTTGAGAGCCTCCCACATCTCAACTGTCGTTTCCTTCTCGGCTATATGTGGTACCACATGATCCTTGACCCCGTCAAGGATAATGCACTTGGCCCTCGCCATCGCCTCTTCATACTTGTCGTTATCATTGGGGTCAACTAGGATAGCTATAACCTTCAAGGCAAAGTTCTTGACACGATTCTTGTCAAGCATTGATAAGATTCTGGCTTTCCAGACTGCAAAGTTCGATGCTCCGTCCAGTCTATCTTGGTCTCTTACCCCGTGTAGTGCCATGACGCTCCTTTACTTCCCTCCTGGAAGTTCTCTATTCGACTCCTCTGAGTCTTTACTTCTTGCTTGAAAGTTCTCTTCTAGACTCCCTCTGAGTCCTGATTTCCCTCCTGGAAATCCTTCTGCCGCTTGTCGAGATGCCCCCTACTCTAATCGTCTTGTGCAACTGCACTGTTGATCCAGGTTCCTTGGCTAGAAACCTTCAGTAACAACTCCTCTGGCCCTGCTCTATCAGGTACTGTCTTGACTACAGTACCTCACCAGCTCCACTCTGCAATATTTCTACAGCCTTCTAGACTCCAACAACTGCCTCTCTGTGAACTATGTTAGCCCCTCTCTGCCTCATGCTGGCTTTGCGTCACCCCAAATGGGTCTGCGTCAGCCCTCTGGCCTTCTATGTCAGCAACGCTGGCCTCTTTGAGGCTCTGCGTAGCTCTCGACTTCTTCTGCGTGGCTCTGCCTGGCTCTGTGTCACACTTCTTGGCTTCTGCGCTGCTAGAAACAACTTTTGTCACTTCGGGACAACTGTTTTCTGCTGCTATTGCTTCGCTCGGCTGATATCTTTTAGTCCTCTTGTGATTTGCAATCATGCTCTGATGCCATGTTGAAGTTTCTAAGTTTACTTAGTTTAGAAACCCTTCATGCACTTTTCCTGATTTATTCCTACCTACTTGTTATTTTTCTTTAACAAGTTATTTACAAAGTAAATACTGAAAATAAACACCAGTGCATGCTCAACATATTACAGATCAACAACTAAAAGAAACAAGAACAAACACACCACATGCACCATTATTTTTGGACCAATGTCCCCAAAAAACTCAATGCAGGAAAACCAGTGCAGCTATCTGAGGATTTTCTTATTAAGCAATATCATAGTACAATCTGGGTGCCGAAATTGGCCTACCCAACAGAGAATTTCCTTAGCAGCTATACCTCAAAGTTCGAGAGAAATCTCATGGCTGAAACCCCAGAAAATCCTTCCAGCAGCTCCTCAGCACAAGACTGCTCTGCAACCCCAACGTCTGCCCAATCTGGACTGCGTTAGCCTCTCTCTGTCTCATGCTGGCCCTACGTTAGCCCCAGGAGGCCCTGTGCCAGCCTTTGGGCCTCTGCGTCAGACACGCTGGCCTCGCTGGTGCTCCGCGCAGCACTTGGCTGCCTCTGCGTGGCCCTGCCTGAGCCCTTGTTGGCTCTGCGTCACTCTCCTTGGCTGCTACGCTGCTTTTCTGACACAATCTCTACCTTCTCTGTTTCTCTGTACTCAATGCCCCTCAACTGCTCTCCCGATCACTGATTCTATCTCTCTTAGCAAACCTCGCTCTAGAGAATAGAATGACTGATCACTCTGGTGTCTTCTCCAAGTGACCCGCAAGCCTCCTTTTATACTTTTCCTGTTGACATCTCAATGGCCGAGATTAAGTCCCTAATCTATGGCTAAGATTAGATCTGGCTTGATACATGTCTTTTGGACCACTCTAACACAGATTCATATTAATACATATTAATATTTTATTTTCCCTAAGTTTAGACTTAGGGACTCCATTAAAAATATTAATTATTTTAATATCTCCTGATTTGTTTAGAATCTGCCCAAACCCTTTCTTGGTATTGGAGACCTCGTGTGCCCCAACCTCTCCACCAAATTTCGTGTCTAGAGCACATCCGATGCTACCCCAAATCAACCAATTGTTGCAGTTGCAGCAACAACAATTGGAGAAGGTTGCAGTGCAGATGCAGTTGGCAGCAACATGTAGAGTCAGCAGCGACACAGATGCAACATTTGCGCAGTAGTTGGTGGGCAGTGAAGTCATCAACAACATAGAGGGAAATGTTATAGAGTCAGGGTGATGCTTTAACAGGTTGCATTACTAGAGCACATTCTTCACTAAGAGGGAGTGTTGATTGTTGGTAGCATCGAATGTGCTTTAAGCCTCAAAATTTGCAGGGAGGCTAGGACACATGTATTTCAGAATACTCAGAAATCGTTTTGGGAAATTCCACCTAGAGATAGTTTTATTATTAAAATAATTAATTACTTTTAAAGGATACCTAAGTCTAGACCTATGAAATTAAAATAATTAAAGGGTATTAATTAAACTGGGGGCGAAACTTCTAGAAGAAGAGGAGGATCAAGTCAAAGTGATTTGAGCCATTGATTAGAATCTAATCTGGGTCGTTGATTGATCAACGAGAGGATTATAAGAAGAGGCTTGATGGGCATTTGGAAAACACATCGAGCGAGAGATCGAAGATTGATTTTCTGAAGAGAGTAGCGTAGCAGTTGCCGAAGAAGTCATCGAGGAGATTTCTTGTAGTGAGGGGTAGGGATAGTTTTCCGATTGGAGAGTTTCTTGATCCGAGGATACATTGCAGAGGAGGCAGAGAGAGATCCAGAAGAGGCAGCGTAGAGTTACGCTGTGGCAGCGCAAAGCTTCAGAGGGAGTCCGTATTTTTGCTGGGGAACAATCCGGATCCAGTGTCAGAACCAGGGTGTGAGACTGAGAGACCAGAGGGCCGAAGTTTCCAGCGAGCAAACAATCGAGAGGAGGTGCAGCGCAGTCCCAACAAAAACGACACAGTAACTGCGTGGATGTGATGCACTAGTGCACAGAGGCTCATCTGCAGTGTAGATCAGTGTCGGGTTTCCCAGTGACAAGGTGAGATCATCTCACTATCTTTTTGTCCAGTTAGATTCTCTATATCAGATAGCTAGTAAGGCATCCAAAGATTGTATTAAAAAACTATTGCATAATAATACAAACTCTCCATTGCTACACCGATTTTCCCGCATTGGGTTTTTTCCGGGTACATTTGTCCAAAAACAAAAGTGTCATTTGTGTGTTATTTTTTTCTTGCTCAGTTCTTGTTTCCGCAAATTATTTAAGTTGTGAAGGTTGTAGCTGTATTTACTTCAATATTTACAGTGTAACACAGTAAATAATTTGCATGAATTAACAAGTAGGAAAAGTAATATTAGTTTGCTGCAGTAAGGAATTTGGGTCACCAGATTTTCACATTGATCCCTCACCCTGATTTGGTGGTACCCCAAGCGCAAGTCTATCTTAGAGAAGTATTTGGCTCCTCTAAGCTCATCCATCAAATCATCAATGCATGGAATGGGGCAACGATTGTTCAAAGTCTTATTGTTGAGCGCCCTATAATCAATTCACATGCGCAAAGTCCCATCCTTCTTCTTCACCAATGCAACTAATGAAGCAAAGGGATTAGAGCTCGACCTCATGTGACCCAACGCCAACAACTCCTTAATGTCACGTTCAATCTCATCCTTGTAAGCCTTGGGACGCCTATAAGGAGTGGTGATAACTGCCTGCACCCCAGGCTCCAGTTCAATCACGTGCTCAAATCCTCTGTTAGGTGGTTGCCCTAGTGGTATGCCCCCAAACACTACCAAGGATATGTCCAAGATGGCTTGTATGTCTGGGTGTGGTGGCCTGGGCTGCCCCCCAACTTCCGAAATCCTCAACTCCACTGCCCATGCTATGTCCCCATGCCTCAATTCTGCCTCCATCCTATGCGCTAAAACTGCCTGTGGAGGATATGAATGCATGCCCCAAAGAACCACCGACTTGTCCTCTGGCCCGGTGAACTCCATCTCCAGTTTCCTCCAATCAGTGATGACTCGGCCAAGTGAGTAGACCCTTTGGACACTCATCACCTTGTTGGTGTCTGACACATCCACAACAAAGAAATGATCTGTCACCAAGTAGTTCCCCATGGTCACTATCAAAGCGGGGACATATCGGGTGCACTGCATAGTCTTGTCCCCCAACATCGGAATGGAGAACCCCTCGAACTCCTGTCTAGTGATACCCTGCCTCTGAACCATCTGGGCATCAATGAAATTGTGAGTGGCCTCACTGTCTACCAAAAATGAGACACGTTGTCCCTTCCTTGTGCCTTGGATCCTCAATGTAAAAAATTTGGGAATTCCACACAAAGAAGTGAGGACTCCCCTAGATGGTGTGAAAGGTGCTCCCCCAGGTGGTGGTGGTCCACTCTCTGCCTGACCCTCGCTGTCTCCCTTGCCAATTTCCAACTCCACATCATCCTCCTGGTCACTATCCGAGAAGACCTCGATGTAGTGGGCCTTGCCAGTTGTGCATCAGTGGCTTGGTGCCCATGGCTCCCGACAAGTAAAACATAGTTTCCTCCTTCAGAGGTCTCTCCAAGTCTCCTCATCTAATTGCCCACGCCCCTGGGTTGCTCGCTGTGGTAGGGGCCTAGTGTCGTTCCCCTTCGGTGGGTAGGGAGTTCAAGACGAAATGGGTGCTCTAGTCTTGGGGATTGCCCCCTGCAAATCCCTGGCACAAGTCACAACCTCCTGCAAGGTAGTGGGTTTGCGAGACTTCACCAATCCACGCAATGGCTCAAGTAACCCCTCTATAAATGTGTACACTCCCCTGGCATCAGATAAGTCTGACACCATGAATGAAACCCTCAAAAACTTCGATATGTAATGCTCTGGGTGGCTTGTGCTCCTAAGTTGGGTCAACTCCCTGAAGTGAGCCTTCGGATCCCTCCTGTCAAAACGCTCCACCACTCTCCATGTGGAGTCTCATAGGAGGTCATGCTGGCATGCCCTAGTGTGGACAAGCCATGAAACCACCAATCGTGTGCCTCCCCCTCGAAGTGCAAAGTAGCCATTTTGATGGCTTCCACCTCCGTCATCCGATTAAGCTAGAAATAGGTATCCAACTTCTCCACCCAAGCTCGAGCTGTGCACTTGGTAGAGCCATCATATGTGGGGAAATACATCCTCCCAATAGTACACTGCAACTCTGAAATTTGTGTGCTTGGACCCCCACTGTATCTGCCTTGCTCATTTTGTTTGAGCTGGTAATAATCTCTAAAGGACAAGGCTGCCTTGAAATCTTCCCCCATGGATTGCCACTCCCTGAAATAATCTCCCATGGACATCTGGTCATCCTACCCACCTTGCTCACAAGGTGCTGATGGTAGAAAAGTAGGCAGTGTGGTCCTGATTAGCCCACTGAAGGCTGGTGGGTGAGTGGCTAGTGAAGGATGGTCATATTGTTGTGAGGTCCCTGAAGTCTCTCCAAATAGGAACTCACGATGGATGCTCTTGTCCCTATTCTGCTGCTTGATCTCCTCCAACATCTCCTTCTACCCCTTAGCTAAATCATTTAGGGCCTTTAAGAAGCTATCAAATGCTGCTTCTTCCTTATTCTTTGGCTCCCCCATATTTGCTACTATTATTTCCTTCCCACATGCCTCAGTGTCAGGTGTAATCTCCAACCCCCTCTCCCTGCTTCGGTACCTCTGTCTTCGGTAAGTCACGTTTTGCCTATCCTCCTCGTTCATATGGAATTTACCCCACGACTAAGCTAAGATCGGAGCTCTGATACCACTGTAATGTTCCTAATTAGGAAAAACAATGATATGTAAAGCAAAACAATACATGCAACACAAAATTTCAGAACATTCAGTGAACACCCATAAAAACTCCAAAAATGTCAACCAGTTGAGCCATTTTATTAAATAATTGGAGCAAGAGTACAGTGGTGTGGAAGGAGTGCACCTGGGCTTGCCTCAATGGCAAGCTTGACAAGACCTAGGTGATAAAATAGAAAGCCTAGATGAAAGAACAAGATGCTCCAATGATGCCCTGCATTGCCCCAAAAAAATGCACTGTCTACTGGAAAGACACTGCTGGAAACCCCACTTTCAGTGCTCATAAAATTCTATAAAATTACCCCCAAGGTCCTCATCAATAACCCACCAAAACGTAGAAAGGGTTTGGTCTGTTTTTGACCCCTCGAAATTCGGCCCCAATTACCACGTCCTCCAATAGCTCGGAAATACGACCTGCTTGCAAATGCCTTGAATAAGACCTCCAATCACTCCCAAAATGCTGAGTCTCACTACCCCAAAGTTCTCGTTATTTCTCCTGACAAAACCCAGCTCCGAAACTCTTCCCACAATCTCCCATGTGTGCCCAGAAAATAAATTTTGTGTTGGCCCTGGATGCACCAATTTGTGTTGCCTTCAATTAGTAACCTCCTGACCCAAAATTCCTCAATTAGGCTGATCTCTCCCTGAAGATCCTATGCCTTGCCTACAATCAACAACCTCTTGACCCAAAATTCCTCAATTAGGCTGATCTCACCTTGAAGCTC
This sequence comes from Pinus taeda, assembly GCA_000404065.3. Lineage (NCBI taxonomy): Eukaryota > Viridiplantae > Streptophyta > Pinopsida > Pinales > Pinaceae > Pinus > Pinus taeda. Next base: position 261,168 of record APFE031431021.1, read on the forward strand.
CTATGCCAAATTTCTCCCGGCAAAAACTCCCTGGAAGATCGCTGAAATGAGTCAAGCGTTATCCCCTCTTCTGTCCTCTTGGAATACGCACTAGCTGAGTGAGTGATTGTGTGTTTAGCTCTGAATCCTTCCAAACTTCTCTCCAAATTGGTATGATTTGACCTCCCTAGGGTGAGCTCTTTGCTTGGAAAACTCGGTGTTGAACAACAATGTGACCCGGCTAAGCAGCTCGAGCAACAACAGAAAGTTCGATTGGCAAAAGACCCCAAATGTGGTTGAGCTTCTTCTATTTGTAATTTGTGAGTTCCCTTTTCCCATGTGGGTCCCTCCAACAAGCTCTTCGACACCCTTTCCTTGGTTATTCAAATTCCTTGGCAAGTGCATTTTCCCCATGCATGTGCCCCCCACGCTCCACTAACAAAACATTTCATCCTCCCTTTTCTCCTAAGTCCTCCAAAAAATTGTGGGTTCCATGGTCATAAAAAGTGCCACAATTGTGGAAATAAACTTAAGATAAATTAATATAGGAAGGGAAATTACAATTGCAATCCCCTTCATCCACATGGGTCCTGCTTTTGCCTAGCATAAGCATTTCTTCTACAGAGTTTGCTTCCACAAAGAATACATACTGGTTTTTCCTATTTGTCATATGTTGTGACAAAGAATTCGGTCGGACTGAATTGGATTCGGCTGAGCTGACCGAGCTGGACCCCTGGCTAGGCCGACTTGGTAGAAAAACCAGTTCGGTGGCCAGTTTGTTAAGGTGTTGTGGTTGGTGGATGGGAAAAGATTGGCTATGGGCTTCATTTATGAGGCTATGGATCAAGCAAAGGAGCAAATAAAGGCAGCATACAAGGATAGAGTGGCTAAGTATGGGCCCATTTGGGAAGTCATTGATCAAAGCTAGAACAATCAACTCCATCGCCCTATACATGGCATACACAGCTGGGTTTTTTCTGAACCCAAGGTATCATTATAAATCTCTGGAGGCAGAAACTTCATTAGGGAGGTTAGCAGTAGCTAGTATTACTGGTGCCTCATGATGTTTTACAGTTTACTTTTGTTGTAGAGGCCATTTAGAGTCTCCTTCGTCATGTGTTTTTGTTTTGATCTCTATATCATGTATGTATTGAACAGTGCAATGGGTGCCATTTTGATATAATGGATATATTCATGAGCCTACTTTGATCATATGTTATCTTCTTTCTATATTCTAATGCATTGTGTTTGGAAACATGAATGAAAATCTTTAAAATTATGTTTTTTCATAATAAAATAAATATTTAATGTATTTTTTACAACGACCGAGTCATTGAAATCAATCTAGCTGAGTCAATACTGAGTCGGAGTCGACCCTCGGCCGGTTCCGAACTCGAGTCAGAGTTTTAAAACATTGGGTCAATGTACCACATGTTTGTCACACATCTAGAAGTAGAAACTTCTACATTCCTCCACAACCCATACTTTTGAGGATACCCACTTCTACTGGCTTCCACAAAGGATACACATTGGTTCTTCCTATTCGTCACATGCTGTGGGATGCTACTATTGAAGTACCACTTGTCTATGATCTAGAAACATGTACATTCCTCCATGGACCGTACTTTTGAGAATACCCACTTCTACTTGGCAGGGTTGTCATTTTAACAAAATTGCAAAAAGGAGCACCCGAACCCCAAAAGAAGAACAACTGACCCTCCTACATCTCTTCTCACCTCTTTCGGCAAACAATAACTAACACTGTAGTTGCCTTCTGGAACATCTTTTCGCCTCGATTTCTGATTTCTCTCACCTGGCACTGTCTCCCGACCAACAGAAATCCATATATTCGTCAAATCATATGGATGTTCTGGCAACTTCTCCTTGCTAGCTGCCAACCAAATTCAAAATTTATTTTTTATGTTGCAAAAAATATCATGATTTGCTTAATATATTTTGACCAAATAACATATCAGCCTTAAAAACTGCAACGTCATGATATTTTTGGAAATATCACCCGTGCAGTCAAAAAAGGTCGAAAATGAGAAACACATTTTTATTTTTTACTTTCTTATTTATATTTTTTAATGTCAACCAATGCTTTCTAGATTATTTTGTTATCCAGAGTTTATGACACCTGTGGATATTTATCTGATGCTGGTATTTTCAACACTGCATTTAATCCTCCAGCCCAATGGTTGCCTCCAAGCAGTGAGCACCAACACTTCTCTTCTCCAACTGACCAACCTGTACCTGTTGTGATGTACTGTTGCCATGCTTGTCTCACTGCACCCATCACTTTTTTCTGGTCTGTCTTCTAGAAATTGCTATTTATCTCTTCCCATCTTCCGCACTACTTGTGGATGACTGTCTACACATGACTCCTTACTCTGGAGTCTGGAATCATCGAACATCAATAAATTATTAATTTTTAATAAAATTTTGCAATCTCAAAAATTTAATAAAAAGCTACCTCTAGATAATACACACATTTGCTGCGTATTATTATAGTTAAACACTTTCTGCTACTCCAACCCATTGTTTTATGGACCCAACACTTCAATCTGTCAGCTCACGAGTCACCACTGATCTACCACAGAAATTTTCTGCCTACACCATCTCTCTGGCACACCAAAATAATTTCTGCTTCACCTATGACAAAGAGCCAAAAGAGTTATGTTCTTCCCAACACATAAATAGCACTTCAGATTTTAATATTTTATTAAGGATTTACATATACCTGTTGTCTGAAAAAAATACCTGGACTATATCTGAATGTGATCTGTGCTTCTATTGCCACCCCCATGCTTGCACTCCTGCATCCCATGACTGTCCACGAGTCTTCTTATTTGCACATTTGTCCTCTACCTCATGTCTCGGGATTTGTGCCTGCATACAACTTTTTTTGTGCTCTAAATTGCACCTCTATGACTTTGGCTACTCATGCATCCAGTAGGGCTGCCTTTCTTGTTCCTACCTGGGCAGTCATGTCTGCTAATGTCTTGCAAAAATAAAAATATTCTGCTGAAAAAACCTCTATCATTCAACTCAGCATTCTTTTTTCTGCTTCATGTCATCTCAATGTTATTAGGATCGAATAAGGTGACCCCAAAAACCAGAACTGAACTGGAGCCTGACCGGAACAGGTAAAAATATAGACACAAAATCTTGTGGAGTTGGTGGGAAAATGACATTAGTGAAACACTTCCTCTCCTATTGGGCGAGTGTCTACAGATGTGTAAGAGAGAGCTATACTCTGACCTGCCTGGGGCCGTCCCTCTTCCTATATTATATATAGCCCCTTACCAGAGAAGCCTCATTTCAGGGCCTTCACCCTAGCTCTGGGTGGTCAGGATGTGGTTATTCTTCATGTTTCTTTCTCAAACTTTGTTGTGGATAATTTTGGTTGATAACAGATACCACAGTTAATACACATACAAAATAGTAGAATAGTTACAAAGAGAGGAGATAAGATAATTTTATTAATGTCCAACAAATGTTCACAAAAGTAGGTCAATGGGACTAGAGGATACATTCAGTAAGAGTACAATGTGGGAGTGCCCTGCTCTGGATCCGCCTAGAACTGATTCCTTTGGTGTTCTGGACATGCATAGACTGATGTGCTATTCGGCACCTTTAAACCAGTCTCGAGGATATCGGTCAGTCTCCTCTAGTGGGCTGGGGCAAACCCGGCATCTCACTCCTCTTCTATCTGATGTATTCTGGAACTTAACTTGCCGTGCATTGCTTCTATCAGTTAGATCAACCTGAAAGTATGATGTGATTGTCTGGGTCACCCCCATGTGATGCGGCATATGGAGAGGGAGAAAATGAGAGATATTACTGGATTGTATTGAATATGGTGAATACCAAAACATACTGGGAGATAATGTTCAATGCAACTGCTTTATTTATTAAGACAATCTATATTTAACATGACATGCAACTTTTTTAATCCTAGTCACTTTATTAAACTAAGTACATCTTAACTTTGCTAAATTATTAGACTACATCAACATATGGCCACTATCAGATGCTAACTTTAACAACCTTCACCCTAAAGTAGTTCGCTTACATTTCAAAAGTCCTTTGATACTCATGAGTTGTAACATACTTTGAGTGATTACTTCCTTAATATTATTTTAAGAAAGTGGCTATCCTAGCAGGTGGCTATTTTCATTCATTAAGCAAGATAACTTTGACAGTTAGTGATATGATGGGGTTATATTGTCATGTCCCTTCTCAAACACATTTGTAACAGGGCGCTGCTACACAATTTTGCACAATTTTGGCTAAGGAAGAGAACCCATCATTTTCGACTTAGGGACCTAAGAGACAATTCGACTTTATTTGGTCGCTAGTGGAATGTGGGGACCACCCACATGGGAGTTGAAATTGGCCCATTCAAATAGCTTGGAGGGAAAGTCGAATAGGTGGATGGAGGGGCCCACATGAGGCTAGGGAGGCCCAAGGAGTTATAAGGAGGTAGCAACTCTAATTTTGGATTCATTCTTACACCTTGCAATCAAAATTACTTGACTGTTCACTCTGTTGTTTAGCTGAGTGAATCGACTGTTTAGCCACGAATCTCTCAAGTGGTAGATTCAACCTCTACTTCGGGGGATCCTTCGTGCCCGCCCTAGAGAGGCAGTTCCATAAGTATTTCAAGAGTTCCGAGAGTGTGTTATAATACTACCATTCAGCCACAACAGGGAGTGCGTATTTCTGGCTAGCTGGAGAATACGCAAGGGGAGTTTAGAGATATCAGTGATCAAGCATTTTCTGGGAGAGTTAGAGGATTGGGAGAGCAGCAAAGGGCCAGACTTTCTTGCGAGTTTGGAGTCAACAGAGCCAACATCCCAGCAGTCCAATTTACAGTGACCTGGGCCTGCGCAGAGAGCCATCACTAGGCTCACGTGGGAGTTGGAGGAAGGAATTGTAGAGCTGGAGTTGGCCGGGAGAAGTAGGAGATCATTTGGAGGGCCATTTGAGGAGGATTGTTGAACTTGGGAGAGCAGAGATTGACAAGATTAGTCACAACAACAAAATTCGAAATTGGAGGAGGGCCAAGTTGTGAAGGGTCAATTTTTGAAGGTTGGAATCAAGGGAAACCCTTTTTGGGTTTTTCTGGGTTTTGGGCAAGGATCACACTCCTAAATTTATAGAATTTTCTGGGCAGATCTAAGGGGTCAAATAGGGGTCCCAACTCAGCTAAAAGCTAGAGGAGCTAAGAGAATTTGGGCCAAAATTCCGAGGTCAACATTTGGCCAATTCCTTCGTGGGTTTTTCTGGGTTTAGGCCAAGGAGCAAGGCGCTGAAATCTATTTCTAGTGTTTTAGTGGGTGCTTAATGTATATTTCGTTTTTCTGATTGCTGGATTGTTTGCATGCTTTGTATATCACTTACATTCCTGTTTAGGAACATTACATATATCTAGGAGTTCACATACCATATTCCTCTTTAGGAACATTATCAAACTTCACAAGGAGTTTACATACCCTATTCCTCTTTAGGAACATTATTAAACTTCACAACAACTTGCTGTCTCTTTGATTGCCATTGCCTATCATACTTTTTTAATTGCAGTTTGCCCTAATATCCAGTTCCATTTTGCCTGAATGCAGAAGTTGTTGTAGGCATCAATGCTGCATTTAATTGATTGACTTGTTTAGCTACTTTCCTTGAGAAAGGATATAGTTCCAATTTCCTTCAGATTTCCTATTTCATGTGCTGCATGTGATATCTTTGTCATTTTGCTGCCTTACAAGTTTCTCTATACTCGACTGAAAATTTTAGTCTGTAATCATAGACTTTAGACCAACAATCTCCTGCTTATTGTCTGTAATAAACTGAAACAGTCTGGTTTTTGGAATAAACGTTCCTACTTAATCTGCAGGCTTAATCATAGTATCTCCTTAGATGTTCAATTTTACAGTTATGGAGATTATGACAGTTCTGTCTTATTTTCAATTCGCTTGCTACTTTTGGCACCTTGATGGAATCTTGCTTGTTATTTTATCCATTGTTACTCTGATAAAATTTATTAAAATCTAATGCACACTCTCAAAAATTCCCAACATCATTAATTATGCTATCTTTGTAAAAGGTTTTATTTTCTCAGTCATCCTAACTTTAGATTCTCTCATGATCATGTTTGCTGTCATTAAGGTTTGTTTCATCGTTTTGAGGAAGATTTCTATTTTGAATAGATAATAGTTGTTTTGCTTTTCTTTGTATGTAACCTATTATTAAGACATTGTTGTTGTGGACAGATTTGGCGAATTTTACCGTTGGGAAGTCTTGTTAACCAATTTATGAAGGCTTTTACAGACCATCGTGACTCAGAAATTCTTATTATTAGGTATGGTATCCTTTGTTGAAATGTATTTGGCTGATTACTTTGATATATGGTACTATCATGGAAGGTTAAGTTTTGTCACTTCCTTTAAGAGAGTTGGCTCACCTAATCTAAAAGTTTGTGTGTATAACAGTCATTTTTCACTTCTACTTGGCTGTGCAATACCTATATGGATGTCTGGTTACCTCAATGATCGGCCTCTAGCTCCATTTGCAGGAATTTTGAGTTTAGGCATTGGAGATACCATGGTATGTGATTTTTGAAGTCATTAATTTGCTATAGAAGTTAGATATGATATGGTTTTGAATTTTATAATTAGTTGATTTTTATAGAATTCTATGATGCAGGAGCATACACAAGTTAAACTCACCTTTGACTTCTTTAGGTCAAAACCCATTTACTAAGGGAGTCGGTTTCCTAATTTATTTTCAAGGGAAGTTGGGTTCCCTAAGTTATTTGAATTGTAATCATTAAATTAGATATAAGTTATACGGAATCAAAATTGTTAGGGAGTTAGCCGAATGTTATTAGTTCCTATGTAAAAGGGATAAATTAGATCAATTTGGGACTTGGTTAGAGAAAGTAGGAAGTAGTTTTGTGTTGTTAGATTTGAACGAGAATTCTATTAAAAGAATTCTCTTATGTAATAATCAAAGTTTTTAGAAAGGAGTGAGATTTGGAGAGATCAAGAGATCTAGGTAAAGGGATTGTGCACGATTGTGAAATAATTATCATCCCCTTTATTCAATTTTCAGTATTCAATACCAAATTCCCCATGTGTGTGTTATAATTTTTGTATATATGAGGTTTACCTTGTTGCAAATTAACAAACAAAGCACAAAGCCGAGGCAGAGTTTGATTGCTAGGGCAAAGGACCACAAAGCCATACTTAGCCGATTATTGAAGTTTTCTTGCCTTCGTATATTGATAGGGACAAGAACTTTTCCCCGTCAAATCATTCTCATCTATGCCTTGGTCATTGACCATTAGAGTGTCGAAATCTCTTATACATTGGCAATCAAACATTTGGGCGATCCGACGACACTCTGTTAACTAACAAAACCGAAGATAGAAGCCTTTTGTTGCCTGTTGTTCTGTCTGCCACCACCATCGGCTGGGAGCAAAGGGAGTTGTGAAACAAAGCAATGAGTGATGAGCGAGGTCTGTCAGTTGTTGGAGCCAATAGACGAAAATAAAGTTTGCTAACCTTTCTTGTTTATCACCGAGTGACCATTGTCGACTGCTCCACTACCGAGCGCTCCATCGACAACTCTTTACCATTGAAGACCGCCAAGTACATACTGCCAACATCCTATTGGTTCAAGTCTGTCAACTAACGTTATCGAAAAATGAAACTTTTTCTGTCAAGTGTTATCCCATCGTTGGGATCGGGAAATCGGAGGAGTTGTATGGTTGTTATTTAAGAGTTTGTTAGGTGGTCCAACAAGTGATAACCAGTAGCACCTTTTGACTCTATTGCTTGGTCATAGTGCCAAGTCTTGTGGACCATTACACTCCACATCCGCGCAAGGAAAATGTGGTATTCATGATAGATTGTTTCGATTGCACATTTAAAGGGGGGATTCAAGGTTTGTTGTAAGACTAAGTAGGCATCAATAGTGGTACGAGAGGAATGTAAAAGAAAAAAGATGGCAAACCAAGGAGCAACAAGACGAGCAACTCTAAGAGCAGGCAGAGGATGGCTTGTAGCGAATATGACCTTACAAGCAGAGGTGAGGCGACTACAAGAGAGGATGACAACGATGGAGATTACGCAGAGGAGAGGAGCTGATGTAGGAGATGCCAGTGATGCAAGGGAAGAGTTTTCTGGTGAGGAATAAAGAGAAGAATCAACAGAGGAGAAAATCCTAAAGATGTTCGCATATCTACCAGACCAAAAATGGAGGTACTAATGTATGAAAGTAATTTGAATGTCAATGACTTAATGGATTGGATTCACGTGCTAGACAAGTATTTTGATTATGCAGATGTTGAAGGGGACAAGCTAGTCAAGTATGCAATGTCCAAACTAAGGGGCCATGCAACTCTATGGTGGGATGAGGTACAAGCAGAAAGCAAAAGAAAAGGAAAGGCCAAAATTAAAGATTGGGATGGAATGGTGGCAAAGCTTAAAGGTAAGTTCCTACCCCAGAGTCTTCTGGTGAGGAATAAAGAGAAGAAATAGAGGAGAAAATGCTAAAGATGTTCGCCAAGATGTCTAGTAGACCAAAAATGGAGGTACTAATGTATGAAAGTAATTTGAATGTCAATGACTTAATGGATTGGATTCACATGTTAGACAAGTATTTTGATTATGAAGATGTTGAAGGGGACAAGCTAGTCAAGTATGCAATGACCAAACTAAGGGGCCATGCAACTCTATGGTGGGATGAGGTACAGATAGAAAACAAAAGAAAAGGAAAGGCCAAAATTAAAGATTGGGATAGAATGGTGGCAAAGCTTAAAGGTAAGTTCCTACCCAAAGATGATCAAATCAATATTTTTAAACAACTATAAAGCCTTAGAAAAAAGCGTATGTTAGAGTACCAGTTCACTAGCTTGTCATACATAGCCTTGGAAGTTTTCAAATTTGCAACAAGTGGAACAAGAGGATCCTTTTTGTGCCCTTACTTCCCCTTTCTTGTACTTTGATAGAACTTGAGTTCTGTCTTTGCTAGGTTCTGTGATTTCACTAGTAACATACTCCATTACCTCATGTTCTGTAATTGCCAGGTCAATCGTTTTCTTCCAGGCTAAGTAATTTGATGCTCCAACGAGCTTATTGCTCTCCTTGAAGAAAGAACCCATATGACCTGCAGATTTAGACATGGAGTAATAATATGATACTTGATAACCAAGATTCTCCTCTTTCTTGATGCTGTCTTCAACCTTTCTTGATGCCCTCAAGACCTTTGAAGAAACTTCAATAATTTCATTGAACAATGGATTCCAAGATCCTTTAATGCTTCCTTCCAAATAGATGTCCTTCCAATAGAGATCAACAACCTTCTTGTAATCTTCCTTTCACGTTTTCCTATGATGAGAGCTTGATGTAGTCTTGATCTTCTTCAATGTGGAAACCCTCCTAGATCAATAGGTCTTCTACTTCCTTTCTTCCACAAATGATTCCCCTTGACAAGAAAACCTTTCCTTGTGTCCACAGGATATTCCTTCCAGTTGCCTTCTTGTTCACCTTAGCTTTGATACCATGTTGGAAAATTTAAAGTGGCAACTTATTAATTCCAATTTTCCTTAACCTTAATATTTGCTTGTGAACTTTTAGTTTATGTTCTTCAATTCTTTAGTTAGATCTTTCATCAAACAAATATCAAGAATGAAACAGTAACAATAGAGGACGCAAAAATTGGGGTCTCAACCAAGGAAAAACCCGGTAAACTCCTATTCATATAGAATCTACTTCAAAATGAGACACAAAGATCCAAACCGTAGACCAAGTCCTTCTCCCAGTACCAAGTCAGCCCTCCAACAAGTCTTTCCTTGTTTTTGCACCTACTAGCTTGAAACTGCAACTCGTCCTGCAACTTCGACCCTGAAATTTTGGTCTTGTAGTTGCTATAGAAACCTTAATCCAGCTACCTCCTGTGACCTTCCTAGAGCAATATAGCTCCTCCCAAGGTCAACGAGGTCAAGATAGAGTGTTCTTCCTTCCAACTACAAGATACAACACTTTGTCCTCTTGCAACTTAGACCTACAATTTCGGCCTCCCCTTTACAATGCCCAAAACCCTAGAACTTCACACATGTAAGAGAGATAGTGCCCAAAAACAAAGATTCTCCTTCCTTCTTGGATTCTTCTTGTCTCTTAGACCTTCGCTCTTCTTTTCTCTTGCTTCCCAGCTAAAGATCAAATTTCTTCTTGTGTGATCGAACTTGTTGGTGAGTGAGTCTCGAATGTGAGGTTGAATGGCTCCTTTATAGAGCCTTTCCAAGGGGTCAAATTCCTTTCTCTAGGCCGACTTGAAGCTGCCGGGGCTGAATTGTACTTTTGGAGTTTCCAAGACTTTCTAGACTAAAAAATAATTCTTTTTCAAATTACATTTTGCTTGAAAGTGTCTTATAAACATGATATTGACTCCTTTGGCTGATGATAATAAATCTTAAGACTTAACAAATTCTATAAGCATGAAAAACATGCTTTTACCTAGAAGACCATTAATAAGGAGCATGAAACCCATGCTTTAATAATAATAATAATAACTCTTTCTTTTCTTCTTTTGTTTGTTACATATGATACATATTGAAATGAGTACAACAATTATGAAGATCGAAACTAGTTACATTTTCAATGCTTCCAACATGATCCAACAATGCTAGATTCCTATAGAAGATGCTTCAAGGCCTCTGATTTAGACAAAAGGGCATAACCCATTTGACAATGCGCTTTTGGCAGGGTGAGCTTAGGAGGTCATCTCCTGATAAACAAACAACCAAGTAAAGGCTTGAAGTTTGTTTTCTAAACCGAGAAACCATACACTATGTAGCGATGGACCCAATGAATATCATGGTTGTAAGACACTCATCTAGCATTAAGGAGTGGAGATAAAGGGTATCTCTGATAGGGAAGAGAGTAGAGCTTCTTTGAGTAATTGTTGAAGAGGTTTCCTAATTCTCTGTCCCTAATCTCCCCAAAAGCACCCTTGAATGTCAATATTTAACTTATACAAATCTTCAACTAGGGGTAGCTTAATGATATCTTTGATTGTCAATCCATCTGAGGATAGGAGAGCCTTTTGAAACACTCCTCAATCCTTCCAATCCCTAGTAGTGTAGTCCGAAAGATCCCTTAAAAGAAGACACCTTTCTTTCCTAGCCTACAAGTCTAGAATCTAGCACCATTCTTGATAAATTTCCCTTGGTTAATCCACTCCAAATAAAACTCTGCCCCAAATCCCTTTTTGCACTACTTGTAGAAACTGTTCCATCTAAGCAATGGTGCCACAAACCTCCAAGGCTCCCAAATACTTCAGTGAAGGATATGCCCAAACATCTTAAAAATTATGGTAACGAAATGATGCCACATAGTCCAAAGGGTCCTTGGATCAAAAGGAGATGCTAAGTTGTTTGAAATTGATGTTGTAGTCTAAGTTGCATGATATGGGGAAACGGATATGTGTTCTTGAAATGAAAGTGCGCTAGCAACGTGACTCCCCAAAAATTTCGAAATGGGGAAACGTGATATATATTGAAACAGGGAAACAATATATTGAAACTTGGAAAGAAATTATTATAATAAATGAGCAAGAACATTTAAATGACAAACATAGATGACAATAAATGTTCCACCATCACTTATATTGGGATCCTCATCATTAGTATCACCCTTTGCCTCTACCTCAATCCTCTAGGGAAATCAGCCATCACCACCCAATTTTGATGAAACCACCTAATCCAAGCTTTAAAATATGCTACGAAAAGCCTTTCATGCCTAATCAATGATTTTGGTTTGAGTGAAGGGTACTTTTTGGCTAAGGCCATGACAAGGGAGTCCAACAAAAGATATCACTAACATCGAGGTATATAAAGGGCTTATTGCTCTTGATTAACTACCAATTCCATACCCTCATACATAATAGAATCTAATGAAAATAATCCTGAAATTCTTAAAATTGTCAAGTCTGTTGAATTTGGAATAGGATATGAAATTCTACTTTCGTCGTATGAAGTTTGATGAGGTTGGAAACAATCTCAAACATCTTGAAACAATTAATGGTAATGTTAAAAATTTAAGTAAAAGTGACATTTCTTTTACTTTAGGACTTTGACATTACCATTAATTAACAACATTTTGGTGCAAGTTGAGAGTGAAACCCTTTAAAAAAAAAATCTGGTCTTAGAGGTTTCTAGAAGTCTCATTAATTCATAATTAACCTTTGCTAGGCATTAAAACCAAAAATGTGGGTCCCATCATTTAAAGCAAGGCAAAATTAGAAAAAAATCATTTGGAAACACATTGTACAAACATTGAAACGCGTTTCAATTTGTATGAAATACATTTCCAACTTGTGAAATGCATTTCACACGAAGTGAAACATGTTTCAGTTGGGTTTCGGAATTTCAATATAGAAATGCAACTGATACGCGGGGGGGAGGGTGGACAAGTTTCCTACAACATAGGCCACAATAGAATTTGCCATGGCGTAGACCCTTCTAGGAACCTAATGATTCTTCACTATCTTCTCATACAACCACATCCAATATTATTGAGTAATTTTTAACCCTTAGATGGAATTGAGTTACTTCATACTATCATACTCTGATTTTATGTTGATAAGGTAGCATAGCCTTAATCATTTGAATCATATTTTCCCTTATTGTAAAGCAAGCTAGAGTAGACTTGTTGAGGTAGCATAGCCTTAATCATTTGAATCATATTTTCCCTTATTGTAAAGCAAGCTAGAGTAGACTTGTTGAGGTTTATTAACATTCCTATAGCCCAACAAAAGGAATGAAGCACCCCTTGATTTGCATTTGCTTCTCTTATAGAACTACAACCAAAAATTAAGATATCATCTACAAAGAGAAGGTATGTGATGCTAATATCTCTTGCAATTTTTATACTATTCAATGCTCCTTTGTTGCCCCTCTTTATCATCTTACTCAAACCTTCAACTCTTAGTAGAAAAAAGATAGGAGATACGAGGCATCCCTAACTCAAACCCCTAAAAGACTTGATCTAACTTTTGGGAGACCCATTTATCAAGACAACATTGATATTGTGGAGTAACAAGCCTCTATCCAATTCATGCCCTAAATGTTGAAACCAATGTGGATCATTTAGTGTTAAATAGATCCAATTTGATATGTCATATGCTTTTGAAAGGTCAAGTTTTATAATAATGGACAACTACATCTACTTCTTGATAAATAAGATAAGATAATTTTATCAATGTCCAACGAATGACCACAAAAGTAGGTCAATGGGTATGAAGGATATATCTAGTATGAATACAATGTGGGAGTGCAAATGCAACTCCTAGTGAATATCAAAGCTAAAATTAGGATAGAACAATCCCAAAAACATGTATATAACCGTGTCAAAGGCCCCTAGTGATGCAGAAGACTAAGTGAATAAGTCTTAGGCTGTGTTGAGAAATCAATAGGACAACAATTAGGGTGATTTCTCGACTTGATAATTGCTTGTGAAGATATGTTGGTTTCTTATTACTTGTGTTGTGTTCTTTTCATCAAATAATTACCAAAACCATAAACCATGAAGATCACAAAAAGACAATGAACACAAGATATAGGCTCCAAGCCAGTGCAAAACTGTTAATTTTAGGCAACAATGGTATGTTCTATGCTTTAGAGCAATTTTACTTCAATTTCTTAATTAACCCAATATCAATATTCAGTTTAGCAATCACATCAACATAATAATAAAATGCAGATAGAACATAAACATAAACAATAGAAGACAAGCCAAGACAAGAGGACAAAAGATGTGGCACCAGCGATGGACAAACCCCAATGTGGGGAAACCCTTGATCAATTCTTCTTATAGTCTTCAATAGTTCAACAAATAGAGATAGTATGATTTACAAATATGATAATTTATAGTGGCAACAAAAGATCCCTAACCAGAAAAGTCAACACTGGTCAACATGGCATATTTGACCCTCAACAAATTGGTCAACTTCAGTCAACTACAGCCTCCAAACAGCGATATGAATCAGCCCTCAAAACAACCCAAAAACTCCCTAGTCAAATCTGGTCAAACAACCAACCTGCAATCAGCCCTAGCTGCAGTCAACGTTGGTCAAAGTCAATGTTTGGCCTCGATTTTTGTGCCCAGAAATGCAACCTGCCCAAATAGAAATACCTCACCCAAAAATGTAGTCAAATAGGTCAATGTTGCTGGTCAATGCATGGTCAAACTGTCCCAGAATTTGGTCAATGCAGTCAAATGCCCTAAACAGAAATTTCGTCGTCCTGAAATTTCAGCCTCCTAAAATTTCGCACTTTTGAAATCTCGGACGTGTGGAGAGAGAGAGGCCCAGAAATCCGTACCCAATCAATGAGGAGAGAGAGAAGTGTGAATATGAGTGTGTCCAAATCAATGTTGCACGACTTGTACTCGTATAAGACTCGGCAAGGCATCGACTCGTCTACTTGTATAAGACTCGGGAATGACCCTTATAAGACTTGTCAAAATACAACAAAAAAAACTTAAAATGTGGTAAATTTTAAGCACAAAAAAGAAACTAATGACAATTCCAATCCTTATAAGTTATAAAAACCACAATATATGCAATAATTCATAACATCATCTCATATCTATAATGAGGAGTCAAATTCATGGCCAAGGAAGATCGACTTGAGCATGATCAAATGCATCATTTATCATAAGCATGGGCATTGTGCATCATAGTGTCCAAATGACAAGAAGAGTAAAGGGAAGTAGTAGCAAAAGCAAATGGCAACCTCTGCAGAAACTCAAGGGAATGAGTTTTCTACCAAATTGCAGAAGGATTTCTCGATGGCATCTTGCCTTTCTACCAACACATTTCCAAGGGATACTTGGTATGTGGACAATGGGGTATATTAGCATATGACATGAGCTCAATAGATTTTTCCAACCTGAAAGGGCACAACTCAAGGCTTCAAGTAGAACTTGGTGATGATGTCAAGTACTCAATAGCAAGAGTCGGTGCCATTCCCTTCTAGTTCCAATCAAGTAACCTTTTAGACTTTAACAATGCTTTGTTTGTTCTAGCTCTCATGAAGAACTTGCTTTCAATTTAAGTTATGGGGAATAGGAGCCATGCAGTAGAGTTCAACACCTAGTAGGTCCTCATCAGGCTAAAGGAATCTAGCTTGAAGTAGCACAAGTGATAGGTGGTTAGTGAAGGCAATTAATACAAGTCGTAAGATGAACCAGAGTTGAAAATATCGGTATCGGCAAAATATCGGCGAGGGTCCAGAAAACATCTTATCGGCAATATCAGCGAGCATAAAAAATAAAATTTTCAAATTCTTAAACATAGCTGATATTTTGCCGATATTTTGAAAATATCGCGATATTTTCAAAACTTGAAAATATCGCGATATTTTCTCGGCGATATATCGTTTTGCAGAAAATATCGCGATATCGCCGATATTATCAACAGTCAATGAACCTATTCGAGCCCTAGTACATAACAAAGATGGCTTGTATGAGTTGTGCCTGTGGCACAAGACGATGGGGTACTTGCATCATAAAGCACTCCCTATCTAAGGGAGATAGTCACTGGTATTCCAGAGTTCAACATTCAACAACAAGGAGTATGGAAAGGGTGCACACTTGGCAAGCATGCCAAGGCTATTTTCCCATGCAATGAGCATAGGTCTAAGGAGATTTTAGACTCGGAGCATTTGGATGTCTATAGACTAATTTTATTAGCATGAATATTAGGAAGCATGTAATAAGTTTCATTTATCAATGATTTCTCTCAAAAGATTTGGATCTACTTCTCAAACACCAAGGATGAGGTCATTAGCAAGTTTTAGGAGTTCAAAGCTCTAGTTGACACCAAACAAGGAAGAGGACCGAAGTCTTGAAATTAGACAATGGGATTGATTATACCCCCAAGGAGTACGAGGGCTTATACAAGGAGGCAAAAATCAAGTGGAGAATAATTGTTCCAAAACAACCAAAGCAAAATGGGGTTGCAAATTGAAAGACTAATCCATCATAGGGACTACTAAGGCCATAACTCATGACCAAGATGGGTGAAGTGAAGAGTTTGGGTGAAGTGAAGAGTTACTTTGGTAAAATAATTTTTTATCGAGTTTATTAGCTTTATTTTAAAGGTGATTGATGGGGAAAGACTAGTGCCAAATATCCCAAAGGGCATATGGAGCTATGAAGCAATAAAGAGAACTTGTTATGGATGATAAATATTGGGAGAAATAATTGTTGTTATAACATGTAGAAAATTAGTAATGGTTGTAGATTTAATATGGTTGGAAATAAAAGAGTAAAAGGCCCTTCCAAAGATGTGCTTGAATGAACTTGAAATAACATTAAGATGAGCTCCTACTTTAGGCTGATAATCAATAACATATCTTGCAATGAAATGACATGTAATAGATAAGGTCTGTCAACCACTAAGTAAAAGCAACAAAAGCCTTAGATACAATGCACCTCATCTAAAGCCTTTTTCCAAGTGACAAAAACCACACTTAGCTTCAAATTCTTATTGCAGTAGCATTAAACATGAATCCTGGGAATATAAATCAATAAGAGACGGAAGATCGAATGCCAGACATAAGATGAAACTTTGCTAATCATATTGTCGTTCAAAGATCTTCAATACAAGCCAAAACCAAGAGAATATCGTTTCCTCAAACCATCAATGGTTAATACCAATGTTGCACGACTTCCTCCAATTTCCCTTTTCCTCCACCTCATTTCCAAAAAAAGAAAAAAATAATAAAAAAAAAAGAAAATTGGACAGTTGGGTGTTTTGCTGCCTGAAGGGTCTTAGAGGTGTCCGATGGGAGTCTTATAGGCTAACCGCGAGTCTTATAAGGGTAAATGGGTCTTGTACAAAACCCGCCGGGTAAGGGTAAAGAACGCGGGTTTAATGAGGGTCATCCGTCCTCCCTTCTGACCCGTTCTTACTCGCAGGTACTTGCGGGTTTAATAAGGGTGGTGCTTCACTGGTCCAAATGAGGCTAAGTCACCTTCTATTTATATGCAATGTTGAGGATTGAATAGACGTGACTGTTAGGTTTTTCAGCCTACATAAGTTTGTTGGCCAACCTTGACAATTTGACCATAATCAAAATAAATTCGTAACTTCATCTATACATATGAGAATTAGATGAACTTTAGATCAATCCTACACCTCTCGGAGAGAGGAATCCAAGAAAAATATCAGTTGTCATAAATAAGATGACCCATGTGGAGTTTAGCCCTAGTTTCCAATTTTAACACTCCCTCTCAACTACGGAGAACTCCATCTGCTAATCCATCTACCAATCTGTACTATGTCTGCGATCAATGCACTGCTCTGCTCTGTTGAACTTTGAAGAAGAAGAAGTGATCGAGAATGTATCATACCATTCTCTACTGACCTGAAGTCAGTCCCAATCAAAGGAGAATGTGCCATACCACTCTTACTGACCTGGAGTCAGTTCCAATCAAAAGAGAGTGTCTCATGCCACTCTTACTGACCCAAAGTCAGTTCCAATTGATCCTAGATCAATATTGATCATCCTAGCATAGGGAGTACGGTAGTGCACGATGCATCTATCGGTAGTACTATGGTCCCTATCCTCATTTCCTTATTCATTGGCCATATGAGAGGTACTTCCCATGAGTCCCAGACTGCATGGTTAGGATGTCTTAGCAAGAGAAGGATGAACCACTCATCTTGCCTACATGTCGTCAAGGGGCATCGTAGGGGAAGGCTGAACCACTCACCCTGTACATAGCAAACCACTAGAGGAAGGCTGAACCACTCACCCTATGGTTGGTCATCGCTCTAAGAAGTACCCCAAGCCCCCTGGAGCTCCCAGAGCTCAATGCCCATCTCATACAAGACCCTCATAAGAGGGTCTCTCCACAACTTCAAGTCGTTCTTGGAAGGCCAAGAACTTGACCTTCCCTAGGGGCTTTGTCAGAATATCGACGACTTGCTCATCATTCCCAATGTGATGGAGCCTTATTGCTCCTCGTTGTACCATGCCCCGAATAAAGTGGTACTTGATATCTATATGCTTGGAGTGATCATGAAATACGAGGTTCTTTGAAAGTCGGATCCCACTCTGGTTGTCGCAGAGGATCATGGTGGTATCCAACAGATGTCCAAACAACTCACTGAAGAGCTTCCTCAACCAGACAACTTCACAGGAGGCCATACTTGCAGCGATGTATTTGGCCTCGGCGGTGCTCAAAGCAATCGATTTATGCTTCCTGCTCATCCAGGATATCGAAGTACAACCCAAAGAAAAACAACATCCAGAAGTGCTCTTGTGATCCACCACACTGCTAGCCCAATCAGCGTTAGAATAACCATGTAGCTTGACATCTCCGACAGTGTATCTCAGTCCATGAGTGATTTTGCCTCGAAGATATCTCAGAAGATTCTTGGCACCAATCCAATGTATATGATGAGGCTCAACCATATATTGGCTCAATGTGTTAACTGCAAAACATATGTCCGGACGGGAGTTCACCAAGAACATCGGTGCTCGTATGAGTTGATGATACTCGGAAGCATTTCCTAATTCAGGTCCAGTAGCACTACCACATAACTTCTTAAAGGTAAGTTCCATTGGAGTAGTCACAGGCTTGCAATCCACCATCCCAAATCTTTCCAATATCTTCACAACATATTTTCCTTGAGAGAGGAAAATTTCACTTCGCTTTTGCCAGACCTCCAACCCTAGGAAATAGTGCATCGGTCCTATGTCCATCTCAAATTTAGAAGCCAACTCCCTCTTACATTTGTGAATGAGACGGTCTGCACTTCCATTAGCTCCATGCTTGATTTTGTAGAGCCACTTAGATGTGACAACCCATTTGTCCTGGGGTCTAGGGACCACATTCATAATTGACTCGTATTCTTCATTCATAGCATCCTTCCATACTTGATGCTTCATGGCTTCTTCGAATGATGAAGGCTCATTTTGAATGATAGTGCTCATGGCAGTCAAATATCCTTGATACTTGTTCGACTTCTTGCTTTCACGGAAAGTCCCCCTTGGTGCAATGTGTCTCTCGGCATCTTTGAGAGTCTCCCTAAGCCATGAGGGTCTCCTTTTGGAGGAGGAGGGCTCATAAGGAGGAGGATCAATAGGATCCATAGGTTTATCAACATCAGGCATCGTTTCGTCTTCTTTTGCACCCTATTTTTCAGTGTCAGCTTCTTTGTCCTTCCTTAGGATATGAAGGTTGTTGATCTTCCTGAGGGACATATCTTTGTCGAAGGTGACATTATGACTTATCTCAACTTCCTTTTGACCAGCGACATAGATTCTATATCCCTTAGAATTTTCACTATAGCCCACAAAGATTCCTTTCTTCCCAGATGCACCTAATTTGCTTCTTTTCTCTTCGGCACATGAAAATATACGGGACTTCCAAAAATTCTAAAATGAGAGACTTTGGGTTTCTTACCAGTGAACATTTCTTCGGGAGTCTTGGAGTCCAATGCTTGATAAGGGCATCGGTTTTGAACATGCATGGCAGTATTTACAGCTTCAGCCCATAGGAATTTTGGAAGGCCTTGATCATGAAGCATGGCACGAACTGCTTCTACAATAGAGCAATTCTTCCTTCAGCCACACCATTCTGCTCACATTGAGTAGGGCCTTATAATGAAGATGGGCAAATCTCTGGCGCCATAGTTTGAGATGTGTCGTTGACATGGCTCCCATTGAGATTCCTCCAATGTTAAATTTGGACAACTAGGTCCAAACTCCATGTTCTGATGCTCAGATTAAGAGGCTAATATTTTTGTTGGATTCCTCTTTCTGAGAGGTGTAAAATCCATATAAAATTAGTCTTAATCCGATGAGCAGAACTTATATTTTGAATTTATTATTCTTAATAAATTATATGTGCAAGGTCGGCCAGTTTTGTAATGTAGGCTCACATGCCCAACAGATGTGTCACACACCCTCATTGATGGATATAAATACAGGAAAAGTTGGAGAGAATTTCATCACAACACAACTCACATCTTCCTCTCTCATCCTAAAGAGTACGAGCTACCTGGAGGACGAATTTCAGCCACACGTGGGAAGGACGAAGAGGACAGACCGTACGGCTGAGCTGTAGTACGATTTTCTGCTGCTAGGGTTTCGCAGAAGTTTGACCAGCGTTGACTTTGGTCAACGCTTGGTCCAATCAAGCTGAAAACTTGTGGAAGGTTCGATTTTTGAAGGCCGTACTACCTGGCACAAAAATCGAGGTCAAAGGGTTGACCGTTTTGCTGCTGCGTTGACTTTTAGCTTGCTGCCCCTGCGTTGACTTTTCAGGACAGCGTTGACTTTTGTAGAATTGACTTGGGTTGACTCATCTACTGGTTGGAGGGTTGTTGTGACACATGCTGGGCTGGCTGACCAAAGGAGACTTTGCTGGTTGAAGCATCCTGTTGACCGCCGAAACGAACACACATTTTTCCTGTTTCTGATTTGTCTTCTGTAAGATCTGCTTATATGTTCTATCTGCATTTTGCTTAACTACTTGTATGATTGCTGTGAGAAAAGTGAAATTGCTCTTAGCATAGAACATCTACAAAAATTTACACTAGGCAATTAGATACATCCATGGCCACATTTCAGCAGAGGTCAGGGATTACCAGAGGGACTCGAGGGCCAGACTGTTGTTGTGATCCAGGTGGGATTTCCCATCAAATCATAGAGTTGGTAGGTGTTGTTGGTAGTTGTGTGATGGATCCGACAGTTGGGCGCACACACATTTTCAGATCTCAATCAGAGCCCCAGTCAGCGCTAGTGACAAGATGGTTTGACAGGGGAGCAAATAAATTTCATGAGTTGTCTTGGCATATTGACTATGCATGGAGTCACAGGGAGATTAGCTTGATCTGGCAGGAGCTGGTAGGAGGAGGTGGCATCGGCAAGCCACCAGACAGGGTATTACATGGAGACGGTGCCCTCTGATTGGTATATTGGACACCGGAGCTACTGAGCATAGGCACAGTAGTGTCATTCCCGTTGGCATGTGAGAAGTCAGGCCGCTCAAGTCTTTCAGGGCAGATGGGGAGATGTAGCCCACATTATGTAGGGTTTACTGGCAGAGTAGTGGATACTTTGGCACATCCAGGATACTGTATGTTACAAGGTGGTACCACAGTGAGAAGTGGTACACAAGACTGCAAAGAGTTATCTCGTAGGGTCCAGTGTTATGTAGAGGGATGCAGACTGATGCATACAGACCTAATTTTAGGCCATAGCATCCAATGGTGTGTAGTGCGATGCAACGAGGAGCAGAGTCTACAGAGGAGCATGCAGATGCATGGTGGTGTGTCGTAGCATGTTAGTTTACATTGTAAAGTAGGGGGAGTAGCTCGCATCGCATTGAGTACCCGCAAGGAGTGTCATATACAGTGACACAGGCAAACACGAGGTGATACAGGACGGGACAGCAATAGCAGGGGGTATCCAGTGGTGTACAGGGGTGGGTCGCAGTGTACAGTGGCATGTCGAGGAGTACAGGGATGCTCGATGGTATGCAGGGGCGTACAGTGCTGCATAGCGAAGTAATGGATTGTTGCCTCTAGGGAGACTCCTAGACGAAAACACTGGGCATACCTTTGGGTTCAATTCATCGAAGATCGACGGGGACACAGATAGAGATACTTGATGGTATCCATGGGGACTCACACGCCTGACCCTCTTCTACATCACTTACAGGCACAGTGGATTTGGTTGTTGTCCTTTGACACTCAAGCATGAGCAGCGGGGGACGAGGAGCTCCCCCAAGATATTTGGATGACACACAGCGCACTAGGGAAGAGACTTCTCAATGGTGGCATTGGGTCAATGTGCGAGTTGAAAACCATAGGTTGGGGGATGAGGTCATCATCTGCAGGAGTGACATATCATTCATCATTAAGCCTACGCTTGGGGAGCTGGTCACGAGGGAGACATGTGTCGGTCTTTCCATAGGGCATATCAGGACCATGCATGGGTAGAGGATATCGTGTACGGCTGAGGCAGTTTTCCAGTATGTGTCGAGGCTCCAAACATTGTATTGGCACATTATCAAGAGGGCGGATGGCAGACCCAGTGGTGATGGTTGGTAGGGGATGGAGGGACCCGCATACACCGAGTCGATTGCAAGTATCAGATACCCATCTATTGGTTGCATTTAGGGGGTAGCTATTTGGCACATGTGGCTTCCAACGGTCATCGGCACTACACAGTGGAAGGACTAAATATGAGGCACGAATGGGTTCCAGCAGTTGTCAGAGTTATGCCACAACAGGTCTGACTATGGGATGCAGGGATTCAGTTAGTTGATAGATCACTCTGTCTCGTGATGAACAGAGTCATGGTAGAGAGTGATCTAGTTCACTCTTGGGTTGGCACATGGTGGTTCACAGAGGCCTTCATCATTTGGCGAGGCAGGCTTTCTCTATTACTGCATAGGTTCTAAGTTAGATTTGTCTAGGTAGGATTTGGCATCATGGAGATGCTTGGGCTGCATGGATTTCACCTCTATTAGTATTTCACCAATGGGTTCCAGGAGAGGAGGATACAGTGTATGCACGATGGGAAATCTATTAGAGCCAGAGTGACACAGTGACAATAAGGTAGCACCCTTTTGAGGCTAGCATGGGTCCCGGGCATCACAGTACTTGACGGCTCAACGACCTTTGGTGATGAGCTGGCTGCTATAGGGGAAGATCATTCAAATTCCCCATTGGGCTTTAGTGAGTCGTTGATGGTGTGGGGAACTTCATCAGCATGGCAGGTAGGTCAGCAAAAGGATATCGGAAGGAGCTCATGCAAGGGAGGCTTCATTCGCATAGGGATTGGGTTGTATATTCAGAGACCCACCATTAGAGGGCATCAAAGTGTATTTTGGGGGCCACAATAGAAGGAAATTTGACCCAATGGAGCAATTCGCACTAGTGAGAAGAGAGAGAAGGGAAGGGGTGTGAATTAGTGGAAGGTGGGGGCCACCAAGGGAGAGAGGGCCAACAATTATAAATAGAGCTAGGAGGTGTCCATTTGGTACTTTTGATAACTTGACAAATTAAGATTAGTTCTCTTGAGCTACTTAGCCAAGACAATCATGTTGTTCAGCACAAGGAATTCCCGAGTGGGAATTCCACTCTCATTTCGAAGAACTTCGAGTATCTCCCTAGTGAGGCAATTGGGGATCTCATTTCAGAGTTTCCACTGGGCACATTTACAGCCATTTCCTTCAACTGGAGCGAGTTTCCCTTAGACGTAGAAGAGAAATTGTGGCTCTTGGGAGGTCCAACAAAAGGGGGAATTTGGGCCAGCCAATTAGCAGAGAATCCTTCCACAAAGAGGGTTGGAGTTTCTTGTCAATTTGCAGGTTTGTTGGCGAGGTGTCTGGAATAGTTGAGTTGCTCCAATTCTTGGCCTGCGCAGGGGCTCACTGGGCATTGTTATGCAATCACTTGGGCAAGGAGAGTCTATGGTGTGGATACAGAGGAATAGGGGAAAATTTGGGAACGAGATTTTCTAGGAGAGATTTGGAGCATTTTGTAGCAAATTTCATCTACAACCAGTTTTGCTAGCCAGTTAGAGGTCCACGCACAAATTGGGGTCACTTGGGCATGTTGGACTCAGCGCAACCCTTTCTGGGTTTTGTGGGTTTTATGAAAGGAGGCTAGGATTAATTTTGCAGATTTTCTGAGCACTCCTAAGGGCAAAATTCTTAGTTGCATTCAGCAGTCAGTGGCAGAAATTATTGGAAGAGGACATAGTTATTTCAAGGGCCATTTCCACCACTTGGGTTCGCGAGATATTTTTGGGTTTTGTTGAAGTGGTGTAGTGTCTGTGGCTAATTTATCAGAATTTTTGAAGCAATTTGGAGGGCTAAATCAGCAGTTCCTTTCCAGCAGTAGCAACAGTTTTCTAGGTGGATGCAGATTTGGTAGAGTCGTTTCCTGCATTTTGGTACCATCATATTCACCTGGAATCTTGCCTTTTTTGTTGTAGCAAGTCCAGGTTCTTCTATTCCTACTCATTGTACTCCATCTGATTAATTTAATAAAAAGGATCAGCATTTTGGGTGTTATTTCTGGTGTAATCTAGTATTTCTGCATGTGTGTACAATTTTTACTGCATGTTTATGATTTCACTACTGTTATTACTTAATATTTCCATTAGGAATATTACATATCATCAAAAAAATATTTTCAATGATACCGATGATCAAATATTAAATTTGCAATACTAAATATTCAACTCCTCGAACCCTTACATGTATATTCATCAAAATGGATTTTGTTTGATGTCAATTCATCCATGTTAAATAATACCAGATAAATCCAATTTGAAAAAAGGCCAGCAGTATAGTTATTGAGTTAAAAATGTCCATGAGAACAAGTGAGCCACCTATATGAGGAGCAAAAATTATAAAAATTAGGATATAACATCAACACTTTTTGTGGTAAATCAATAATGGGCGTGACTTATAAAATTGTTAACATAGACATAAATGATCATAAGTTATTAAGAAGATACCACCATCAGCATTCAACTTTTCATTTATAGCAATGAATTTGAAAAAAAAATGGGTTTACACTTCGTAGTTGTCCTCCATGTACTCATTTTACCTAGGCTACAAAAACATAAATCTGAATTTAATCCAATACCTTATGCTCTGAAACATGTCTAGTGTCATGCTTTGGAAAGCTCTTGGATGTGCCCTTTGTATCCTGCACTCCACTAAACGCCACAAAACGGTTTCATGAGTTACAAGACAAAGTATTGCCCATTTATCAATAACCAAAACTAAAACCAAAGAAACAAAATAATGCCAAGCCTAAATAGGATGCACACACTAAATGAGGGTAATAATTTAACACTGTCTTGACATATTTCCAAACAAACATGGGAGCAAATCATACTACTTCTATCCTAACCTCAACAAAAATCAAAGAAATGCAGCATTCCATGGATAGTTGAAATAAATCAAGTACATGAATGAATGGTCAGAAAATAATGGGAGAGAACAACATAAACCCCCATCAACATGTTGGGATAATGTCAATGTACAAATATATGTGTATAATGTTTATTGTTAACGTTAATATTATGACATGTGACCAAATGTAAGATGTAGTCTGTAAAGGTTAAGGGTTCAAACCACTATAACACATAAGGAATGTCATAAATATGTGATGTGAACTGTTATACACTAAATGAAAGATGTGTGACATTGTTATAACATCACGAGTAAAACAGTCTTTTATATTCCCTCCATTTCTATTGTATACGCATGTGCAATCTCTAAACTTAGCATTACTTCAGATTGTTACCAGTGTAGAGCCTACGATGGTGAGGACATTGTAAGTTGTAACCAGTGAAAGGAGAGGACACTCGTGATCCGGTAGTGTAACACCCTGATGATAGGATTTTGTTTTGATTATCACCATGCCCTTGTTATTTGTTTTTACTAGTGATTGAGTATATTACACCTAAACATCTATGTGATTGCCTAGTTGTGGTGGAGACTGATGTTTCTTGTATTTGATGTGTTAATGAGCATTAAGTGTTCTTGTCAATGACCAAGTAACATTGGTGATCCTTATTGATGATCTAGCATCATGATGATGTAGTGTGTGTCATATACATGGGTTGGATGCCATTCCCATTGACATATTTTATATTATGACATAGAACATATTGTAAATATGTGGTCGATGCCATGCCCATTGATATATTTCAGATTGTGATGTGATGTATATTGTATACATGTGTTGGATTCCATGCCATTAGCAATATTCCATATTATGATGTGGTTGATTATGTTGACAATGCCACATATACATTGGTATCCTGGATGGAATAATCTATTACAGGTTTAGACTCCGGTGGACAAATAGGGAAATGCACGAAAGGGAAGGGTTCATCTTGTGAGAATTTCAAACCCTAGGTGATAATGTGCTTATGATCCCAATCAAACAAGTAGAATGTTGAAATTAATTAACACTAAAACTAAATTTCAGGACATAGCATCAACCACACAATAGCTAGAAATTAAATAGTGGAAGCATTTTTTTCACAATGGTCAAAACTGAACCAGAACTGATACAAAAACAGACCCAAAAATACATTAAATACTCAAATTTTAAAGAAAAACATATAAATTCATGTGCATCTATATGAATCCAAACCATTTACACACATACGCAAAAGTTTTCATCCATATAGGATGTAGGGGTGCATATAGCCAAAATAGCACCAAGTGCAATCCATATCTGAACCAAAAATACATCAACAAATAGGCTCTAGATGGCCTCTATCATCCAAAAGAAATCATGCTAAAATAAATATTTACATATCATCAAAAACATTGCCTATATTGGAATCATCATCATCAATATCACCCTCTAAGCATTAAAAAAGATAGAAAAAGATCAACATGTCTACTCAAGGTTTTGTTTGAGTGATGAGTACATTTTTACTAGGGTCATGACAGAGGAGTTCAGCAATCAATGCCACTAACATCAAGGTTCATAGAGGGCTTGGTGCTCTTGATTAAATGCTAGTTCCATACCCTCGTACATGACAAAATCCAGTTGAAACAATGCAATTTGTTGAGAAATCAATGTGCTTATGTGTTAGGGTTGATTTCTCTTAGCATGGTAATTATTTGTGAATTTGTTGGCTTAGTATTTCTTTTAATATGTTCTTTTCATCAAACAATTACCGAAAGCATAAACATAAAGGTCACGAAAAAACGATGAACACAAAAGATATAGGCTCAAAGCCAGGGCAAAACCCCTCCAAGGGGAAAACCCAGAAAATTTCTTCATCTTATAAAATCAGATCAAAGTGAGCAATCCAAGACCCAAATCCATCCTCTAAGAAGCCAAGTCAAGCTCTCCAAAAGTCCACAGAAAATTTGCACTTATTTCAAACCTTTTGTAGCCCAGAAAATTTGCATTGTTTCACATCTTTTGTAGCCTAGGAAGCTCGCACTTTTCATATCACCCGTCATAGAAAATTTGCACTTCATTTCAAATGTATAACAATGAGACCTCACACTCCTTCACAAAGATGTAACCTCTAAAATTCGTACCCTTTTTGCCTCATAATTTGTCATAGACAAGCACCGAATTGCTTGCCAATTTGAGGAGGACATATGCCTATATATAGTTGTTCCCATATGTGAAAAGACACAACTTTTCATTGACTTGACTTGACATTAGGAGGGTCGACTTGACTTCTTGAGGTAAATCTATCCAAATTACATTTCTCAAAATTTCTTTTTCAATAAACCCAAAAAGGGTTTGGGTTGGATCCACTGACCCCCAGTGACCCCCAACAAGTGTGAATTGTCCAATCTAGCCAGAAAACACCCCACAGTATTGGTACTACTAAATTATGCCCAAATCCCCCACTAGAAATTTCTCCCAACTCTGGCTAAATTCTCCACTGAGAAATACCTCCTATTTCCAGCCCTTATCTCTCCCTGCTCCACTTCTCTAAAGCCCTACGCAACACTTGGTCAATAGCTTATGCACCCCTGTCAAAAGATAGAAAAATCAATCCAGGTAATACCCTCCAATCCAGCCTAACAAATCACTGTCCAAACTCCAATCTAACAATAAGAGAATTTCCTGCAAAAACCCAAAGCCTCTAACCCACGCTTGCTCCCACAATGTGCTCCACGAAAATACCTCTACACCCAAGAAACGTGAACTACTGAGTAAACCCCTGCAATGATGTCCATTGATAGCTTTGAATTGAGCTCCCCGAATTGCCTCATTAGGGAGACACTCTAAGTTCTCCAAAATGAGGGTGGAATTCTCGCGCGGAATTGCTTGTGTTGAACAGCGCGGGTTGTATTGGCTAAGAAGCTCAAGAGAACTAGAGTTGAATTCTAAAATGACCAAAGATGCCAAAAGTGAGGCCCTCAAGCTCTATTTATAATTTGTTTGCCTCTTCTCCCCTTGCGGTCCCTGTTACCCACCACCAATGGGTAGTGTATATAGGATAAATTTTTTCTCCTAGATGGTCCTCAGCCAGTAGCCAGCAGCGCCTTGCAACCACAAGATAGCTCGATGTGCAAATGTCTCTGCCACCTGAGCCGGCCATGTGGTCCCTCACCCACTTGTTATGATTGTATATTTGAAGGTGGGCCTCCCAACCCCGAAGGTATGGCTTTTCATTGGCATAGTTGAGTAATTTTCCTTACTTGTCATGAGCACTTTTGGGCATGGATTGGTGGGGCGATTCGGCGGAAAGAGTGGGCTAGGTCTGTACTCTTGTCTCCACTGCCCAATTTTGCAGTTAGCCTTGCATCCTAGTCCCGTGGGATCTCCTTTACTGGCCATTAGCTCTAGGGTTGGCACTACTTGGGAAATCTCGACTTTAGTTGAGTGGTCCCACTTCCCGACCACCCCCTTCCACTCATTTTAGCCCTATTCATCTCTTTTCCCATCCGGGTCCACATGTGTCCACTAGGTCCACATAGGGTTAGCCTCCCCTTCCCCTTGTCCATGTTAAAAAGTGTAACTAGGTTCAGTCTTCATAATAACATGTAATTGTGATTTTTGTAAATGATAAAGAAGAAAAATAAAATTATTATTGTAATGCTTGCTTCATGGGTTTCATGAGAAAGAGATTTTATTTTTAGATGGCTCCCATTGTGCGCCTTTAGGATTTGTCAAAAAGAGTCAAAGTCATGTATGAAGAACCCTTCTTGGGCATGTTACAAATGTATATAAGTCTATAGGATTGTCAAATAGCCCTCCAAGACAAGAACAAGTTACTCCTCTTCAAGTTGGACTCAAGATGAAGTAGAAACTTCATGTCGGCTCACCTAAATTTGAGACACATCCCTTCATAAGGTCATGCCGGCTTATATTCATAGGCAGACTACTATAAATAGGCAACTCTGCCTGTTCCATAGAGCAGAAGTTAGGATCACCTCTGAAATTCGAATGACTATTTCAGAGAGGAAGTTTCGGTGCCATAACAGAGAAACACAGTTCGAACAAGGGTATAGAACTACAATTCGGTGAGAAGACTACAGTTTGGTGATATGAGAAGACTACAGTTCGGTGATATGAGAAGACTACAGTTTGTTGTTATGCCAACTTCACAGATTCAATATTCCCACAGTGCAGTACCCTCACAGTTTCGGTGCAATTTTTGTTTCGATGTCACTTCAATGAAAGGGTCTTGGTGCTACCACGGAAAGAAGGATCCAATGCTATCACAGTGTTAACTTTGCTCAAGTCACAATCTCGATGATATCACGGTTTGGATATCATTACAGTTCATGAGGTCTCGGTGCTCCTACAAGTGATAAGATCTTGATAGTATTACAATAATGAAGATCTCAATGCAATGATAAGGTTTTGATGATATTACAGTGATGTGTTTCGATGCTATCTCATTGCTATCACAGTGAATGTCTCAGTGATGTAGTCTCAGTGTTAAGAAGGTCGAAGTGGAAGAGGAAAAGAGCATAAGGTTGACAGTCAGGAGAACTAGTGTCTTGGTCTTGGAGTGGCAAATGGGTCAAGGGTCTTGGTCTTGGTATTCATCAATTGGAATCTCTATAAGAAGAATGTGTGCAGGTTTTTCTCTAGAAGAGTGAGAGGTTTTGGCCCTGACTCATAGCCTACATTCTGTGTCTCTTATCTATTTATGTTCATGCATTGGTAGTTGTTTGATGAAGAAGAACATTAATAACTTAAGTAAAACAAGATCATAATCTAAAGTTATCAAAAGTACTCACAAGCAGTTACTAATTGAAGAGAAATCACCTAATACTTGATGCCCTAGATTTCTCAACATGGTTTCATAGCTTAGGTGACAAAGCCAAGAAAAGGGCATCTAATTAAAGAGACACTCAAGGATCGAGTTTCAAGAAAGGCATCAAAGAAAGTCAAAGGATATCAAAGCGAAAATTCAAGATCTACATTGAAGAATCAAACCCTAGATCAAAGAAGAAAGTCTACTTCAAAAGAAGTCTTGGGATCATCAATCAAATAATCAAGGCCAGAGTCTTATTTCTACTAAAGGCAAATAGATCTACAAATCAAGGCAACTAGAAGTCTATTCATCCAAGAGAAGCATTTCTAGGTCAAAGATCATATCATCTTAGAGAAAGTCAAAACCCTAGAAGTACTTCTAAGATCCGCAGTCTATCATCACCAAAGGAAACCCTCAGAGAATTTGTAGACTATGCAATCAAGAGAAGCAAGATCAAGGGCCTAATCATTATCTTCAAAAGGTTTCAAGGTAGTCTCCCCCTCATTGAAGCAAGAACCTCCTTATCCTTAAAGAAGATCATCCAAGGAGCATCAAGACATCTTCATCGATCATCATCAACAAAGGGATCAAGTTGAAGATTTTATCTTCACTTGACAAGTAAGTACCTTTTTCTTCTATAATCTAATCTAGTAAAATGACTTCGTTTTGCAAGGAGATCTATAAGTTGGTTGGTCATCTTCAGAAGATCTCAACTGCAAGATCTAGGAGAGATGATTTCAAATAAGGTAATGATCTCCTTTGTTCTAAATGCACTAACTGATGAACAAGGTAACAAATGCCTATGAGGATAAAGAAGTTATCCCATTCAACAACTTGTGGTTTCTATGCAAGATAGAAGAAGACAAGTTGAGAGAAAAAAGTGTTCAAACATTTGTCAGAAGGAAGGGGAAGTGTGGAAAATTTGGTCCTCGGAAAAAAAAGAAGAACATAGCTAAGATTCAATGCTATAAGCATTACAGGAAAGATTGTCCTAAGCTCAAGAAGGGAAATAACAAGAAAGATAAAGAAGAAGCCTATTTCACCGAAGATGTGGAGGAAGTTGAAAAGAATAAATTCAAGGAAGAGGAAAAGCATCAGAAGTAAGAGCTCGTGACATCACCATAGGAAACATGAAGGATGTTTGGAACAAAATCTATGGCAATCAACTATGAAGGATATAGCTCTTGGGAACCTCATTGAAAGCTTAAGTGACACTTATGGGAAAAAAGAAGAAGTCATCCAGGACAAGTCTCATCATACATCAGTCAAAAAGAAACATCTACTGGATAGGGATATGTGTTAATTTTAGGTATGTTCTATGCTTAGAGCAATTTATTTCAATTTTCACAGTTAGCTCCATATCTTTTCCAGATTAGCAATCACATCAGCATTAAAATAAACTGCAGATAGAACATAAACATAAATCGCAGAAGACAAGCCAAGAAAAGAGGACACAAGATGTGGTGCTAGCCAGGGACAAACCCCAATGTGGGGAAACCCTTGATCAATTCTTCTTATATGTTCTTCAATAGTTCAGCAAAGAGAGAGAGAGAGAGAGATAGTACATTTACAACAGAATTCAACACTGACTTATCTAGATAAGAGCGTAGACAGTCTCTAAGAAGATACATTAGATCAATTGAAGACATGCTACTTCAACTAATTCTCCAAGGTGACTCCTTAACCTATCGTTGTGTTGCATTTCGTCATCATGCTGCACCTCACCGCGCTACACCCATCATCACTATGTTGCATCTCATCACACTTCATTAATCATGACTATACCCATCACTGTACTGCATTATGTGCCATTGTTGCACCATGTTGCCATCCTGACCTATGTGTTGGTTGCACCTTGCTTGTTTGTTGTCCCTAGCATGCTTGTTGTCCTTAGCATGCTTGTTGTTGCATGCTAGTTGTCCCTTGCATGTTAGCTGTAACATTGCATGCTTGGTGTATTTGCTGCTAAGTACCATACAACTGTCTCAATGTTAGTTAGTTATCCCTTGCATGTTGCTCTCCTCCGGAGACAAATGCTCCGGCTGTTTCGGCAGTTCCAGTTGTTCCCGGCAGTTCCGGCAATTCCAGTTGTTCCCGACAGTTTTGACAGTCCCGGCTTTTCCGGTAGTTCCAGCTTTTCCGACAGTTCCAACATTTCCAGCTTTTCTAGCTTTTCCAACTTTTCCGGCAGTTCCGGCAATACCGGCAGTTCTTGTCTTTTCCAGCAGTTCCGGCTTTTCCGGCAATTCTGGCTTTTCCAGCTTTTTTGACAGTTCCGGTTTTTCCGCTTTTTCCGGCTTTTCTGACAATTCCAGTTTTTTGCCCTCTAGATTAGGGCAATGTTATTCCTTAGGATCTCTCCTCCTACTAAAACCCAAAGACGAGAGAGGAACAGATCCCAAGTGTGTTGAAATGACTTGAAGACCACCTCTATTTATACTAAAACGTTGAGCACATGTGGGGTTTATTTGGTTGCTGGCCGACCTTAACGAATTGTCTTATAACGCAAATAAATTCATAACTCCATGAATACTTATCGTAATCGGATGATCTTTAGATCAATCCTACACCTCTCGATGAGAGGGATCCAAGAAAAATATCAGCTGCCATAAATAAGATGACCCACATGGAGTTTGGCCCTAGTTGCCAATTTTAACAATATGCAAGATCCTCAAGCTTCTCTGATAGAATCCTCATCGGAAGGTTCACCGATCTAGAAAGGAAGCAAGTGTTACTACAGGAACTCCAACTTGTGGAATTCATGAGATGATGTTATGATCAGTGTGGAAAAGTCCCAAAAAAATCGCGATTTATTCCTAAAATTCCGATTTTTTGGGCAAAACGATTAAATCGCACAATTTTTTGGCGACTTTTTGGTAAACGAAAAAATCGCGATTTTTTCGTATTACTCCCGACTTAATCAGGAGTCGACCCAAAAAGTCGGCCTCCCTTCCCAACCCGTGGATAAAAAACCCGCAAAGGTTAATTTCTCGTTATTTTCGTTGTGTATTTTCATTTTGGCATTCGGCGTTGTGGAGATACAAGGGTTTTCCATTGCATTAAGAGGAGGATATTAGCGTTAAGAGGAGCCCGCTCTATTAAAGTATGTTTCTAATTAATGCGAGATCCCTGTTTCTTAAATCTTTTAGCGGATTGTATCATTCTAATATGTATATAGCTATGCAGCTATGCCACTGGAAACTTCTCCATCTTCCTAGAAACAATGAGTAATTTAAATGGACTCTCTTACAAATGAGATCAAGGTCTAAAACCAAAATCAAAGCTCCCTTGTAACCAAGTAAGAGCTGTTACGAAATGTTTCAAAAACGGGGAAATTCCTGGAAGGATTTCCAATGGAAAGGGCTACAATAATGGAGGTATGATGGCCTTTTAGGCCACTTGTTTAGGTGCACTAGAATCAAATCCAAACACTGCCCTTTCCTTTTCAAAAGATGTGCCAAAATTAGTGGAACTAGGACAGTCAAAGTCTGTCCTCAAAACAGACCCAAGGACTCTCCAAGAAGTGGTTATAGGCTGCCCAAAAGGCAGCTAGGAAAAAAATGCTCGCCGTCCAAAGATATTTGAGAATTTTCCCAGCAATCAGCCCTCAAAATCAGTGCTCAAAGCTGGTCCTTGCTGCTCCAAAACTCTGTCCAAAAGGGATAGTCAAAAGGGCAGTCTCAAAACCAACACTCACCGCCAGTGAATCTGCCAAGAAGCAATGAGGAGAAAAGTCAATAAATAGCTGGTGGAAACTTTGAAAATAAAATGTCAGAAGTATTTTACTATTTTAGAACCTCATACAGAAATAGCTGTAAGTGCAATCACTGTTCTTTGATTCTTGAATTGAGGGCGTGAGATAGTTTTGTGCTGTACAAGGAGTCTATACAGTACACACTGCACAGAGCCTAAAAATCTGTGGGTTGTAGCATATAATTTCACAAAGCACTGGCGTTTGAATCTTCAAATGATATGCTGGCTGTAGCATATACTTACGCAAAGTACCAGCATACAAGCAACTCACAATTGAAGTGCTCAATTTCCCATGCAGCAATCAAGGCAATTGAGAGATTGGGCTGTGGGTATTGACATGGGACCTTAACTTGAAACAGTGACATAATCATAAATGATAAAACAGTGACCTTATAATGACTGTATATTGACTTTGATAACGGCAGTGTTCATGTGATGATAGTTGCAGTCTTTAATGTAATAAGTTAATAACTGCTCAGCCTTCAATGTCCACATTGTGCACACTTTCTTTCTCAATTTCAACTTCAGACTGCTCGTCATTTTCAACTGCTAGTTCATTCTTATGAATGTCCAATTCTACTTGAATATTCAATAAACTTCAAAATAGTTACTATGTATTGTAAATTTGTAATTTACTAATTTGTTTCTGAGTGCAATAAAAATTATATTTCGTTGACTTGAAGGCTGAAGCAATTTAATTTGTTTCAATGTTTTTTTGTGCCCAGGTTTAAATTCAAGTTCAAAGTTTAAAACAAAATGCCAAGGATTTTGGACGCTATGTGGGAATTTGATGAACCTAATACCACACCCGAAACTGGAGGGATCAATAGAATGTATTTGACTTGCAAGTTGTGTGGCAAGCATATGTCAGGAGGTATCAGCATATTAAAATTCCATTTGGGGCAAATTCCGGGGCAAAATGTTGACCTTTGCACAAAGACAACTCCAGAAATCATCCGAGGGGCCATTCAATCATTGATGGAAGGACACCAGGGCAGCACTAAAAATCCAACTTGCAGGGGCCTCAAAAGGGGGGGGGGGGGGGGATTTGAGAGTGGCAGTGCTTCTTCAGCATCACCTTCCTCACCCATAGGTCCCAACCCCTCATCTATCTCATCCTTTTTTGTTCCTAGAACCACCGCTGGTGCACAACCTGGGATCAAATCAGCAATGAAAAAAAAAAAGGCAGACGCTGACAGGTTGGTCAATAAGTGTCTTCTATGGAGTGATGTTCCTTTCAACATTGCCAAGACAAACCCATTCTACCAGCCTATGTTTGATGTTGTTGTTGTCGTTGGCCCGGAGTACAGAGCCCCCACCTTTGCAGAATTGAGAGGGCCTCTTCTTCAAGATGAAAACACTAATTGCACTGCTAGATTGGCGGAGTTTAGGGCATCATGGGAACATACTAAATGCACAGTCATGTCAGATGGTTGGACTAACCAGAAGGGTAGGACCCTTCTTAACTTTTTTGTTAGTTTTCCCAAGGGGACAATGTTTATGAAATCTGTTGATGCATCTGCACACATTAAAGATGCACGTACATTATGTGAGTTGTTGGACATCTTCATTCAGGAAGTAGGCCCAAGCAATGTTGTCCAAATCATAACGGACAACACTGCAAATTATGATGCAGTTGGCAAGATGCTTATAGAGAGGTATCCTAACTTGTTTTGGACACCTTGTGCTGCTCATTACATTGACTTGATGTTGGAGGATATAGGTAAGATTCCTATTGTGAGGGATATTGTTGAATCATCCAAGAGCATAACAAAATTTATATATAATCATGCATTTGTGCTTAGCTTGATGAGAAAATACACCAAAAACAAAGAGTTGGTGCATCCTGCCATTACACGATTTGCCACTACTTTCATATCTCTTCAGTCTCTGTTGAATTCTATGTGGGATGTGAAGAACATGTTTCTCTCAGCGGATTGGCGTTCTTTATCTATTAGTCGCAAACCAAAGGGAGAGGGCATATGCAAACTAGTTTCATATGATCAGAGCTTTTGGGCAGGAGTAGAGGAGGTGTGTGCCATTTCAGAGCCTTTGGTAAGGCTTCTTCAGTTGGTTAATGGAGACAAGCCCGCAATGGGCTACTTGTATGAGGCCACGGATAGGGCCAAAGAAGCCATTCGTGCTTATTATGCAGATAAGGTAGACGAAGGTTTAGAGAAACAACAGGTCATATGGAGAGTGATTGATCAGCGATGGAACAATACCCTCCATCGCCCCATTCATGCTATAGGCATCTACCTCAACCCTGCATTTTCTTACGCCTGTGGTTTCAGATTTGATGCCAAGGTGATGGATGGATTCTTAACTTGTGTCGAGAGGATGATGTCATCTGAGCAAGAACGTGAAGATATTTCTAAAGAAATGGAGGTCTATAGGATGGGAGGTGGCACATTTGGTTTTAACATGGCTATTAAGAATAGGACGACCAAAATTCCAAGTAAGCTTCAGTTTGTTTCAAACTTTCAAGTTTATAATTTCAATGTTTTTTTTTTATGTTTCTCAATTTTCTTTTAACTTGTATATGCTTGGTGGACAAGCTATGGTGTCAGAGTAAGCTTGCCATTCGAGCGCTCAGCCAAACATGCAGTTCCTCTGTGTGTGAGCGCAACTGGAGTGTATTTGACAAAATACACAGCAAAAAGCGCAACAGGTAAAAAGATTTCAAATTAAATTTTTTGAATTCATTTAATTAATTTTAATATTTAAATTTTCTAAGTACTAATTTACAATCTATGACCCTAATACAGATTGGAGTCCCAACGCCTCAATGACATGGTCTACGTCTACTACAATCTTCGATTGTGGGTAAGACAGCTTCAGAAACCTACTGATGTGGAAACCATCTCATTAGACAATATTGATACGACCTCTTCATGGAGAGTCGAGACTGAGAGGCCGATCATAGACACGATCCCGAATTAGCTAGGTGCGGATCTAGAGGATGTAGCAGTTGCAAGGGAGGGAGAGCCAGAGGTAGAGGAGGAGGAGCAACATCAGGGTCAAGAGGCACTGGCAGCGCTGGATGAGGATGATGAGGAGGAGGTGACACCATCTAGGATGGGCAGCAACAGCATAGGACAGAGGCCACCTCTTCCATCGGCTTCTAGAGGAAAAAGCAAAGTCGTTCCCTATTCCCGTAAAAGGGGAAGAGGATCTCAGTCACTGATTACTTGATGACTTTTAGATGACTCATGATATACAGTTATTATATTTTTTGTTGATATTTTAACTCTTGAGAGTTGAGACTCAGACAGGACTCAAAATTCAGAAGTTGATTCACTATTTTGATATGTGATGTAGCACTAGACTTCATATACATATTATATATTAGCTTTCTTTACATGTTTATGTGGAAATGCATTTATTTGATGTTGTGGATACTCTAGATGTTAAAAAAAAAGAATAATTTTGTGTTCTTTTAATTTTGCCGACTTTTTCAAAAAACTCTCGACTTCGCCGAGTCTTTCAACTTTTGGACCCTTGCCGAATTAATCCCGACTTCGACTTTTTCCACATTGGTTATGATGACATAAGAGATGAAGCAGATCAAGGTGTTTGTTGGGCATGGAATCCCCCCACGACATGTTTTGGGGCTCAAAGCCCAAGTTTTGAGTTGATATTATTGTAAAGCTCCGCAAATTGCAAGCGCGAAATGTCTGTTAGAGTCATAGGGTTGTCCACCCTAATTTTGAATATGTAATGTCAGCCTACCCATGGTCCGCAGACCATGGGATTGTATAAATAAAGCGAGGCTCTAAGTTGTAAAGAGAGATCTGATCTAAAAGAGAATAGGCATGAAAGGTTTTAGAGATTAAGTCGAAGTGCGAAGTGTGTCTTGAGTCATAGAGTAGGAAAAGGCTCTGCAGCTGAGTGCGCAGAGACATAGTAGAGTCCACAGCTGAGTGCGCGGACCCTTGCAGCTAAGAGCGTAGGGTGGAGTCGAGTCTATAATCGAAGAAGACATTAATAAAGAAAGGTTTTGTTACCAATTCTGTGTATCTGTTCTGAGTTATTACATGTTTGATATCATTTGCAAATATATTGTTTCTTTACTGCACGCACTTGTATGAATTGTGAATATTGTTAAGTATAACGGAAAGCACACAAATAAGCTAAGTTAATCAACTAATATCGGATTACTAGTAAGGACTTGGGTAATAACATCGTTCGGCCCCCAAGTAGGGCTGCGCGAAGACAGCACCTCAGGCTGCGAGGAAACCTGGTTCTAGCACCCTCCCATACTACTTTGGGTGAGACCTCAGTCCGCGCTCCGCGCACTGTTGCTGAAAGGGCCAGTAGTACCGGGATTTGTTTGGCTAAATCACCTCTGAACCTGGGTCAGGCCCCAACAAGCCAACAAATAGTTCCGTTGCCGAAACCGGGATCTGCATAAAGGATGTCTGATGTCGTGTCACTGGAATCCGATGAAGAAAGAAATTGAAGGGTGGTTGGAGAGAAAGATTCATCAGTTCGCGGCGCAGGAAAACAGGAATCCGCAAGTATCAAAGGAACAGTGGTTAGACCGCTACTTATATACGAAAATCCACGAAATTTTCTTTGCATCCTTCCCCTCTGAGTTGTATGAGTGGATCGCGAAGCTAGTAGATAGTCAGGAAGGTGTAGGCTCAACAAACCGATTGTGTGGACTCCAGAACTGGTGCGCAAACTAGAAGCATCGGAAGATAAGATCACGCGCGTTGTGGACCATTGGCTCGATCAAATTATAAGAGGGTTTATCACCGAATTCGCGGTAGATACT
The DNA here is from genome assembly GCA_000404065.3 of Pinus taeda. Lineage (NCBI taxonomy): Eukaryota > Viridiplantae > Streptophyta > Pinopsida > Pinales > Pinaceae > Pinus > Pinus taeda. The sequence continues at coordinate 299,489 of APFE031431021.1, forward strand.
TCAGTCAGCTACAGCCAGGCAGAATGACGCTTCCTCAAAAGATCGCGAGGTAAGTACATTAAATCTTTGAACACTTGGATTAAAATGCTAGTGTGAAAAACGGATTATGTGAATAAATTGATGTTTAGGGCTATGCTAAGTGGGAGGATCTATAGAAACGAAGGTAGCACAGAAGTAGAAAATAGCCCCTTAATTTCGCCTCGAAGAGAAAGCGAGGAAGAGCTCGTGAAAGTTTCACCAAGAAGAGCGATCAGTCTGATAAGGCAGCGAATTTCGTGCATACCACCTCCACCTACACTACCACCGGTTTCACCATCTTCACCCCCATCTCCGCCCACACCACCTCTACAACCACCACAGTTCAATATGGCGAGCGCAATAAAATTGTTGATGTTCAAAGGAGTAGGGAACGAAGATCCGAACCAATTTCGGTTCGTAGTAAAAGCTGTATGGGAAGCACAAGGAGTCGTGAATGACAATATAAAGAAGACAACGATAGTAAGCGCATTGCAGGATCGCACACTAACAAGGTACATTAAGCATTCTAATGACCATCCAAACACGGGGATCGCAGATATCCAGGCTGCGCTGAACAGGGAATTTAGCAGGCCAAAATTGGAGACAGTCGATTATCAGGTTTAAGGAAATCGCGATGCTTCCAGCCGAGACCCCTGGGGAGTTGGATTAGAGACTGAAGAGTATGATTCGCGAAGCCAATATGACCTTGACTGATGGACAGTACAGCGCATGGTTTGTAGCATCACTAACGCCGCATCTAAGGACCACGTTGTCACAGCAGAAGTTATCCACCCAAGCCGAAGCTTTGGAGATTGCAATGAGACTGCACAAGACCCCAATACAAGATCTTGGCCTGGGAGTCCAACAAATCCACGCGCAACTGAAAAATTTGTGTCTAGAAATGCAGAGTTTGAAACATGACAAGACAACTCGGCCAGAGGCACGCGAGGAGGTATGGTGCATAAAATGCAAAGACCAGAGCCATGACAAGGACCATTGTCCAGTGTTCGCGAACTACATGGTGGGAGGAGGGTTGATTCCATTAAGACCAGAGGCACAAGCAAGACCGAGCGCAACGCCTGCATTATGGTGTGCGATTTGTGAGATAGGAGGAAAACATGCTACGGATAATTGTCATCTCTTACAGAGGTATACACAGACGTCCCAACAGTTGTTCTATAATTTCTGCATATTAGTAGGCCATGATGAGCGCACCTGCAGAAGTTATGAGTTGATGATGGATCGGACCCCTACCTATAGGGTGCAGACCAAAATGCGAGCCCTCGATCAAAATGCAGGTATGGCGCACACTGCATTTCAAGGGCACGGACGAGGTCGAGGTGGAATGGGACCAGGAAGGGATCGCGGATAGCTAATTCGTTACAATTGCAGAGGGCCAAGGCATTATGCCCGCGATTGTACAAATCTGACGTGAGCATCATGTTTATATTGTACTCGGTTTGATCATGAGACGGAGGACTGCCCTACACTGATAGCGAGGTTGCACGATAAAGAGATACTCCAGCCTCCCCTGACTCAAAGTTTGCAAATGATGAGGTCTGACCCGCGCAAAGAGGACCCGAATGTAAACATCGTGCTCCGAAGCAATATCACGACAAGAGATAACAAGGGCAAGCAACCCAAAAAAAGTGCTTGGGTTCGGAAGGCTCCTACAAAGGAACCAAAGTTCGATTTGGAACGCGCAAAGGAGACATTCATGGAAGCTAAGAAGAGCTTCGCGGAGGCCTCCACTTCAGGTAGTAAGGATCAACTAGAACCGGAGATGGATCCTTCAATGCTTACTACCTTTCTAGAGACATGCATGAAGTTGCTACGCAACAGCAAGGCTGTGAAGAGACTGCAGAAACTCATCACTAGGTGCGCTGGGTCAAAAGAATCGCGCATAGTTCAAAAGCTCACAATGCGAATAGGAAGGGAGATGAGATTGACTACGGAAATTGGAGAATATGAAATGGATCGAGTGATTCTGGATTTAGGATCGAACGCGAGCGTACTGCTAAAGCAGACATGGAAGCGCATGGGCAGGCCCGCGTTGCAATGGCCCCCTATTCAATTGTGAATGGCAAACCGGCAAAAGATCCTACCGATGGGAAAACTGCAGGGAATAACAGTAGACATCGAAGGTGCAAGCACGCTTGCAGATTTCGAAGTGATAGAGATTGTCAATGACAGCAATCCCTATCCCGCGCTACTAGGAATTGATTAGGCCACTGATATGGACGGAGTGATAAACCTGAAGAAGCGCAAAATGATTTTTGAGAAAAAGTCAATGCACGTAGTGGTACCTTTAGACCCTACAGAAGGTTCGCGCTACACGAAGCCAGTGCGCGACGACGAAAGCGAACGAGCTAGATTGTATCTACAAGATAACCGCTCGAGAACAGGATTGGATAAATCCTACAGCGGATGGCAAGATTTCGTGGGAGCGCGAAAGCTCCTACACATCAGATTCAGATGAGGAAACAAACCGATGGCAGAATCGATTACACGAGATAACCACGCTCAATTGCAACATGACGGTAAGATCAATGCGCTGCGTGACAACAAAGGTAAGGGATTTGCCTATGTATGACGGGTTGACAACGGTGAATGAATTCTTGAACAAATTTGAAAGAGAGGTGCCAAAACAGCAACGTTTTGACGCTCTGAAATGGACATTGCGAGCTACGCCCGCAAGATGGTGGGGCGCACATCAAAGCAGTTTTGAGAACTAGCGCGAACACAGAACGGTGATGCTTATACGGTTTGGAAAGCCTCAGCTACGGATGGAAGCCAGGTATGATGGACGAAACAGCCTGCGCGCCCACCTCTCCAAATGGATACAGACGTATGGTAAGCAACCTGCACGAACGCACACTGTCCTCACGATAGAAAACAGGAACAACAAGCAGGAGCAAGCACGATGAGGACGTGAACGACGAAGGATGATACGACCAAGCGCGCCGAAGATTATACGCGAGGAAGCCTTTGACAAGGTGTGTGAAGTGCTGAACACGGTCCACCAAGTGAGACGCATTAACTGGGACCTGCGCGTACTAGCGATTCTATGGGCTTATAGGACCATGTGCAAAACCTTGACCGCGCAAGCAGTTTTGAAGCTGAAGTATGAAGCAAGGGCTGTAATCCCTATGGAGTATACGAAGCCTAGTCTGCACATAGCAACACCCGTAGATACGATAGTCCACGAAGCCCAAAATGAAGGAATCACACAACCGCAAGAAACAGAACACATAAGACTTGTGGAAGAAATCCGATAGGGCAACATTAGACTTCGTGAACTTGAAAAAGACCGAGTACGGCTAAGGGAGAAAAGCGCTTTGATGGACGCGGAGGTCAAGAAGCAAGGAAACGAAATAAAGGAGGCATTTCTCGTCAAAAAACCGAAGATGGTAAGGCAAGGCATATACGATCATACTGACAAGTTGGAAAACTATCGACATGAACTGGTTAGTCTGCTGCCTTGGCTTGGACCGCATATCGCCAAACGTAGTGACCAAGGTAGCGCCTTGCAAATAGTAGAGTGTGTGATGCCGATCACAACAATGGAAGATGGGGATTCTCTGCGAACCATGGTGGAGGACGAGATGGAGCCCCACATGTGTGGCGCGACCACCTGCCTAGCCACAAAAAGGATAGTCTTAGTGCTCCAGGCAATTGAAAGGAAGCGCAGGACTATAAACTATTATGCCCGAAAGCTGCACGATATTAGGGATGCGCATAGAAGCAGAGCGTCACAGGGTCCGCGACTGTGCACGGAGGGCTGCGCTGTCGCGCGAATTGCTCAGACAATGACCGTTGACATCACTATTCATGATGGGATGCTCGATTTGAGGCCAAATGGAGCAGACGGCGGGCATTTAAGGGACAAAATTTGGGAAAATCTGCCGCCAAGAAAGCATTAATGGCCCGAAATTGGGGGAAAGGGTCGAATTTGAATTCGAGAGGCGCTATAAAACACAAAGGGTTAGCCAGCGAACAACACTTGGTCATTTGAGAATTGAGCGCTTCAGCAGAGCACTAAGCATTGATAGCCGAGCAATAATTGAGCCCCTAAGTTCACAAGTGACAGAATACAACCTAGCTACGATGACAGCCACTAAGGATGGTTTAGGGATTGAAGAGGTAACCACCGGCGAGGCCGCACAGACCCCAATGGTGGAGGATGTTCCAGAAGGCGTCGGGGTTGTGGCAGAAATCCCCAAATCACTGCGAACGCCGAGGCCCAAGAAAGATAAACAAGCAATGGCCCCCGTACGCGTGTCCCCGAGGAACCCACTATACAGTAAGCTATCAATGGCCGATAAAGGAAAAGTTTTGATTGTCGACATAGATGAGGAAGAAGAAGATTTACAGGCCCTTATCATCACAGTGGAAGAAGATGAAGATATGGAAGAGGATATTCAACCTATACACTCTCCAACAAAACTGCCCACGTATGTCCCTTCGCGAAAAGGGAAAACTAAAGTGTCGAAGGACCTGGACGAACCCAAGAGTTCACTCCAGACCCCGCTCCTCCCAGATGGCATTGTGTTTGAGGGCACGCACCTAGGCCACATGCCAACCATGAAATTTGAAGACTGGGACCTCGCTGACCGCGAGAAGTTCCCGCACCTAGAGACCGGGAACTCTAGTTTTATTTAACCGAGAACCATGAAATTTGAAGACTGGGACCTCGCTGACCACGAGAAGTTCCCGCACCTAAGAGTAGGGCCCCTTCCGGTAACCTAAGACTTGGACCTCGCTGACTGAGAAGTTCCTGCACCTAGAGACTCTGGGGCTCAGTGCGCTGCAAACATCAGTACCGTTCGAAAACAGTTGGAGGGACTCCGCGCCAAGATCACCGCGCCGACAAAGTGACTCGAGGGTGAGTCACAATGTTTGTGTTGGGGGCATGTTGGGCATGGAATCCCCCCATGGCATGTTTTGGGACTCAAAGCCCAAGTTTTGAGTTGATATTATTGTAAAGCTCCGCGAATTGCGGGCGCGAAATGTATGTTAGAGTCATAGGGCTGTCCGCCCTAGTTTTGAATATGTAATGTCGACCTACCCATGTTCCGCGGACCATGGGATTGTATAAATAGAGCAAGAGTCTAAGTTGTAAAGAGAGATCCAATCTAATAGAGAATAGGCATGAAAGGTTTTAGAGATTAAGTCGAAATGCGAAGTGTGTCTTGAGTCGTAGAGTAGGAAAAGGCTTTGCAGCTAAGTGCGCAAAAACATAGTAGAGTCTGCAGCTGAGTGCACCAGGTGGAGTCGAGTCTGTAATCGAAGAAGAGATTAATAAAGAAAGGTTTTGTTACCAATTCTGTGTATCTGTTCTGAGTTATTACATGTTTGATATCATTTGCGAATATATTGTTTCTTTACTACGCGCACTTGTATGAATTGTGAATATTGTTAAGTATAACGGAAAACACACAAATAAGCTAATTTAATCAACTAATATCGAATTACTAATAAGGACTTGGGTAATAACACCCTTCGGTCCCCGAGTAGGGTTGCGCGAAGGCAACACCTTAGGCTGCGAGGAACGGGTAAGTGCGCATAGTGACGTGCGTGCAGGGCCGAACCAAGGATCACTTGAACTCATCAGACATCTCCAAGGTGCGGAAACCTAGTTCTAGCACCCTCCCATACTACTTCGGGTGAGACCTCAGTCCGCACTCCATGGACTGTTGCCGAAAGGGCCAGAAGTACCAGGATTTGTTTGGCTAAATCACCTCTGAACCTAGGTCAGGCCCCTACAAGCCAATAGTGTTGAAGCTCTCTTCAATCAAGGAAGTTGCTAAAAGAAGCCTAGATGACCTAAAGGTAAATGAGGTATGTATGCTTGTATTCAATATTATAAAGTCATGTGATATTGTTGCAGGTAACATGGATCACTACTCTATCTTGAGAAGCATGATCAAAGGAAAAGAATCTCCTCCTATGAAAGGATGTCGAAAGGTATGGGTCACACTAGATGAAATCAACATAATATGTCCTCATATGGAATATGAGGTGATTGACAGTAACTAGAGGAACTTTGATTGAAAGCTCTTGGAAATGAGACGTGAAGAAAGGAAGGAAGATATCGTAGAGTATGCAACAATGGAAGAAGGAAATCAACATCTGGGAACTGAAAGATTTGACTATGATATCTCCCAGAAAGATATGAAGACTCTGATGGAAGTCCGACCAAAAAAAAGACCCTTGACAATATATATCTTTGGGAGATGTGTCAACATGTATGCAGGATGTTGATGCTAACAGGAAGATGTCATGATGAAAGATCATCACAAAGGTAATTATGATTTAAGTGTTCATTTCTTATTTTTGAACAAAGATCTGGATGGGCTTATGCAAGGCTGCCAAAGGAAGAACTGTGTATATCTTCCAAGAGGACCATGTAGAAGGATGTAAGATCCTTCCGAAGAAGATAGCATGGAGAAAGCAGCATGACATGAAGCAAGGCCAGATGTAGACTAATGGATCGCTTTCTGATGAAAGGAATGATGACATGACTGACTCGTGGATGAAAGTGATGGATGGTTTGTGCCCTATGAAGAAGTCCCAAAAGATGAAGATTCTGTGAGAAAGAAAAAATTCATGACATCGAAGGAAGGAGCTCTTCAAGCAGTTGATTGTCCCTTCATCTCCACCTAAGGAGCTGTTGTAGGTCCCTAGCTAACAAGGAGCCTGAAACAAATTTTCTTGCTTGATAGAAACTTGGAAGAAATATGTCCTCCCTAATTGAGAGGGAGAGATAGACACATCATTCTGGTCTTCACTTGGGAAGACAAAACGGAGGAATGGGTAATCATCTGGCATTTGATACCCTTTGAGGATGAGATAGGGCAACCAAGATAAGAGTAATCATAGAAGATCAATATTCTTTAAGGACTAGGAATCCAAGATAAGAATAGCCCTGATGGAACACATCTTGAGAACCCGAGTGGGGTATGTTCCAAGAGAGACAATGATGAGAGTTTCTATAAATCATTGTTCTCGCCAGCATTAAACTCAGATCTTGTGGAGAGATAGAGTTGTTAGTCAAGGCCTTGCTATGTGACAATGATGGTTGAAATGATGCTATACAGATGAGTTACCAATCTGATTCTTCTTATGAGAAATTCTTCAGATTGAGAATGACCAAGTAACATTATGAATACCTCCCTAGTTAAGAGGGAGTGTTGAAAACTGTAACTAGGGTCGGTCTTCATAATGACATCTAATTGTGATTTTTGTAAATGATGTAAAGAGGCAAAATAAAATTATTATTGTAATGTTTGCTTCATGGGTTTCATGAGCAAGAGATTTTATTTTTAGATGGCTCCCATTGTGAGCCTTTAGGATTTGTCAAAAGAGTCAAAGTCATGTATGTAGAACTCTTCTTGGGCATTTTACAAATGTATATAAGTCTATAGGATTGTCAAATAGCCCTCCAACACAAGCACAAGTTACTCCTCTTCAAGTCGACCTCAAGATGAAGTAGATATTCATGTCGGCTCACCTAAATTAGAGAAACATCCCTTCACAAGGTCATGTCGGCTTATATTCTTGGCAAACTACTATAAATAGGCAACTTGGCCTATTCCACAGAGCAAAAGTTCGGATCACCTTTGAAATTCGGATGACTATTTCAAAGAGGAAATTTCGGTGCCATAACAGAGAAACACAGTTCAGACAACTGTATAGAAACTATAGTTCGATGAGAAGACTACAGTTTGGTGATATGAGAAGACTATATTTCGGAGCTATCCCAACTTCACAGATTTGGTATTCCCACAGTCCAGTACTCTCACAGTTTTGGTGCAATTTTTGTTTCGAGGTCACTTCAATGAAAGGGTCTCGATGCTACCACAGAAAGAAGGATCCAGTGCTATCAGAGTCTTAACTTTGTTCAAGTCACAGTCTAGAGGATATCACAGTTTTGGTATCATTATAGTTCATGAGGTCTCGGTGCTCCTACAATAGATAAGATCTTGATAGTATTATAGTAATGACGATCTTAGTGCAGTGATAAGGTTTTTGATGGTATTACAGTGATGTATTTCAGGGATATCTCATTGCTATTACAATGATGTCTCAGTGATGTAATCTCAGTGTTAAGAAGGTCGAAGTGGAAGACAGTCAAGAGAACTACTGTCTTGGTCTTGGAGTGGCAAATAGGTCAAGGGTCTTGGTCTTGGTATTTGTCAATTGCAATCTCTATAAGAAGAATTTGAGGGGGTTTTCCTCTCAAAGAGTGAGAAGTTTAGGCTCTAGCTCATAGCGTACATTTTGTGTCTCTTGTCTATTTATGTTCATGCATTGGTAGTTGTTTGATGAAGAAGAACACTAATAACTTAAGTAAAAGAAGATCCTAATCTAAAGTTATAAAAAGCACTCACAAGCAATTACTAATTGAAGAGAAATCACCTAATACTTGATGCCGTAGATTTCTCAACAGTGCACACCTTGGGTCGGGCCTGGAACAATGCCTCAGAAGTTGATGCAGCTAAAATGAAAAGAAAAGGCATAATTTGGCCACTCTCAATAGGAAATGTACCACAAAATGCAACAGATGGTTGGGACATACAAATTTAGCACGTGGGCAAAAGTTAAACATGAGCTCTACCCCTTATCCATTGCCATCACCCTGGTTTTTATGGGCCCTAGATGAGCCCCCTACATCATTAAGGAACCCATGGTTGTCCCAACCCCTAGTGGGCGATGAACTGCCCCACCTTAAAGGGGTATCCACTGTTATACATTACACATCATGCTCTCATCCCCTGGAGCCTCGAGCAGTGATGAAGAAAAATCAATCAAAAGAAGAAGGCATATGAAGAAGGGTGGAAAAACAAAGGTCGGGGTAACTCATGTACCACGATTTGCTCCCTCCTACCATGGTGTGGGTCTCCCTCATTATAGCTACCCTTACACCATGACATGTGGTCTGAAATATCCCCTAATCCCCGCTCTGTTCGATTACTATATCATTTTCCACCTACCACTTGAGGGATGCATCATGGACATGTCAACCCCTTTAAAGGTTGAAACCACCTAATGGGGTCCTTAATTAACCCCCTTATTAAGCTTAGACACATTTGTACATGCCAAAGCCCACTATGGAAGGGCATGCCACCATGAAGCGTCCCATTGGTCCCATGACTTGTAAGCTCTTTTACTTGATTATTCTGATGATTTGTTGTATTGGAGGGTAAGGGGGCGCATTGGATCTTATGCAAGATTGCAGTTGGGTCTCCATTTGGGGCTTGATCTCCCTATACGGGGTCCTAACCCTCCAGAGGGCCACATTGGCACTAGTAGGGTGAGCGTTGAGAGCCATGGGCCTCCACCATAGCAAAGAGTACTTCATGGATCCCCAGCACCACTCGTTGATTGCTCGTGTTCCACTTTTTGGATGACGATGATGTACCTGGTTCACCATGCCCAACCAGCTCCACACATGCACCACACACTTGGCAAATGTTCCAGGGTCCAGAGAATGTCTCCTGCTGCAGAGGGAGGGCTTATGTCATCATGCTAGCCCTTACAGATGGTCTACAAGCATTTTCAATCCACTTGGAGACCCATGAGGATATCCATGTGCCCCCACACCCACTTGAGAGCACCACAAGTTCTTACTTGGAAAACAAGGGGCCAACCCCTTGTCCACTATGTTTGGAGTCCAGTTCTGCATCATGGCACCCCTTGGACTTCAATAGGCCGCCTCAAAGGCCCAACGACTCACTATATTGATCATTCTGCCCTCTTGAGTGGCTTATTCTTATGTTAATGAGCTATTTTGGTGGGCTTGTCACCAAAAGTATCGTTATTATGCACATTATTTTATTTTAGGGGCATTATTGGTCCAAATTAGGCCATTTGAATCCCTTAGCGGAATGCATAAATAGAAGTGAGATGATTCATTTTCATCATCATCACTTGGATTGGAGTATTTTCTCTTGTGAGATTTTCGCTATTGCTTTTGGAGGACGAGTTTGGATGATATGGAATGAATTTGGAATGAATTTTGACGTTTGGATCTTTGTCTCTTATCTTGGAGATTCATTATTGGCATAATTTCATGATTGGATATACTCTTTTATACATGTAAGTGCTCTTTTCATGCTTATTCTTGTTATTTACTTTTGTCACAAGAATGTTGTTGGGATTTTTGCTATACAAGTCTGCATTTTACTACTTTTCTATACGAATTGGTGGAAATTGTGATCTTTCCTTAACTCTTACTGCCTTACCAAAGATCAGGTTAAAGGTTGGTCCTACCTTGCTTAATGGTCCTACCTTCCCAGCGAAAGGACCATTGAGAGACGGGTGGGGCCAGATCGAGGAAGGAAATCTCATAAGCTCTAGTTATATTGCTTGGCTGGTTGGCTTACTACCAAATCGGGGAAGGAAAGTGGCGAGGTAGATGGATGGAAATGCCTTAGAGTCTGTCGCTGAATTGGGTCAACCTCAATTCCATTGCATCATGTCATGGGCTATGTATGAATGGGTGAATATTCCTAGAGATGATTTGTGTTAATTACATCTCAACACATCATCAATTACTACAAATCGAAGTGTATAGTCCTTGAACCAGTTGCTCTCATACCTTGATGCCATGCGAAGTTGTTTGAAGGCCTCCTTGATTGGGTGAATCCTTTCCAAACCATTAATTCTCCTTGACTCCATCTCTTCCAAAGGACAAGGCACTAATCATGATGCCATGCGAAGTTGTTTGAAGGCCTCCTTGATTGGGTGAATCCTTTCCAAACCATTAATTCTCCTTGACTCCATCTCTTCCGAAGGACAAGGCACTAATCATCCATAGGTGATCACTTTCAAATAATATTTCTCTCACCTCTCATTCTCTTTCTAGGCCTACCATCCATAAGTCACCTAAGGCATCAATTATCTCACATTCTCGCCATCAAAAGACTTCGATCTCTTACCCTCTACTGTGCTTGGGTTTTCTCTAGAGACTCTCCAAATTACACAAAATTCCAATCGTAGGATCTCAATGTTGATTTCTGGTAGCATCAAATGTGCTCTAAGTCTCAAAATTTGCAATGAGGCTTAGACACATGCATTCTCCAATACCCAAAAATCGTTTTGGAAAATTCCACCCGGAGACAGTTTTATTAAAATAATTAATTATTTTTAATGGGACTCTAAGTCTAAACTTGGGAAATTAAAATGATTAATGGGTATTAATCTAAATTGCAAGTGTAACTTTTAGAAGAAGGCAGAGATCAAGTCAATATGATCCTATAGCTATCGATTAGAATCTAGTTTGGGTCGTTGATTGATCAGCGAGAGGATTATAAGAGAAGGCTTGATGTGCACTTGGAGAACACACAAAGAGAGATCAGAAGCTCGATATTCTGAAGCAGAGCAGCTGCCAGAGAGATTTTCGATAGTGATCTTTTGTAGTGGGGGGCAGAGATAGTATCCGGAAGAGGAAAGTTTTCCTAAGCCGAGGAGTACAAGGCAAAGAGCGCAGAATGACATCCAGAGAGAGGCAAACGTTGGCCCACGCCGAGATGACGCAATGGCAGCATAGAGCCTAGAGGAAGATCGAATTCCTACTGAGGAATCGAGTTTCAAAAGCAAGGAGTCAAGGTGTGAGACCGGGAGGCTGGAAATCAAAGTTTCTGGGCAGCAGAGGATCCGGAGGAAGAGCAGCACAGTCCCCAGTTGAGGTGATGCAGAGACTGCGTAGGGTTGACACAGATCTGCGCAGAGGCTAACGCAAATCTGCGCAGAGGCTGACGCAAATCTGCGCAGATGCTGACATGGAAGGGATGCATAGCCTCCTTCTAGCAAGATCAAGGTCAGATTCTTCCAGTGACAGGGTGAGATCATCTCATTATTTGTTTTGTCCAGTTTCTCTCTGTATCGAATAGTCAATTGGGCTTCCAACGAATTGTACTCAAATTTACTACTACATAATAATAAAACCCTCAAAGTTGTTGCACCGGTTTTCCCGCATTGGGTTTTTCCGGGGACATTTGTCCAAAAATAATTGTGGCACTTGTATCTTTTTCTTGTTCAGTTTCTTGTTTCCACATATAATAATTAAAGAGTGAAGGATGTAGTGTATTTATTTCAATATTTGTCGTAGAACACAGTAAATAACTTGTATGAATTTAACAAGTAGGAGAAGTAACATCAGTTTGTTGCAGTAGGGATTCTAGGTTTAGGAATTTTCACATGGTATCAGAGTTGCAGGTAAGCAAGAAGAACAGAGCCAGATGACCCAGCGTTGAAGGAGGAAGGGAGTTCGAAATTCCTGCAAAGGCAGAAATTTGAATCCCTTAAGGGTTTGCACAGTTCTAGCCAGGAGTACTAGAATTTCGCGGTAAATCTCTCTCTGAGTGAGTTGACAGAGAGGTAACATTTCCAGATCAAAATCTGTCATCGGCAAAGGGAGCAGCGCAGCAGAAGCTTCAGCGAAGAGGGGTTTTTCTAGTTGTACGCAGTTTTCTACAGGCAATTGCTGGGCAGAAAGACGTCAAAGGGAAGAGAGAGACACGGTTGAGGGAATTCTTCCTCAAAAGACTTCCAACCAAGGAGTCTGAATTCTCACTAGCTAAGCAACAGCAGAGGGGCAGATCTACAAGCTCCAGAAGGGAGTGCGTAGGCCAGTCCAGTGCTACGCAAAGGAGAGAGGAGGCTATTCGACTTTTCGATTGGCAGAGCTGGTAGCCAGTGGACTAAGAGATCATGATAGGTTGGACGAGGCATCCAACTATGTGATCTGGAAGGCAAGGATGTCATGCCTTCTGATGATCATTTTCTCAAAGTCTACGTCGACAGTGTGGTAGTTGAGCCCACAGATCCAGATCAGCTCAAGAAGTACAAGGGAGAAATGGCGAAGACAAAAAGAATGATCCTCGACGAAGTGAAGGATCATATAGTCTGTCACATAGCTACCAGAAATACTGCCAAAGACATGTGGGATGTGTTGTTGTGCAAAGTGTTTAGGCACCGCGACAACGCTTAGAGTAAGGGTTGTCACTCTTAATCTTTACTCACTCTGTTTAGACTCTCTCCTAGGCAAGTCAAGGGGGGTAGTCCCTAAGGTAAATGGATGAGAAAGCCTGTGGATCACAGGCTCTAGGAGATTTTAATGATGGACAACTTGATGAATCTAAACGATTAAATCAGATTGATAGATTAAATGCCAACATAAACAAGACACGACCACAAGATAGAAACAATTATAGACCAGTGCCTTCGATATTTGAATTCACCATCAATAAAACAAGTTATCTAGAACGATTTTCCAATATCTGACGAACAGTGACAATCAGGTATGATTAATATAAACGCCCAACACTGTAACATGCAAAAGGTTCCAGATCTAAAATGATTTTCACCAACTGCCCAAATCTAGGATTAATAACCTTTTCCAAAAGCCAATATGATTTATTGCACCTTAACCAAAAAATTTAAGATTTAGCATTTAACACCAAAGGACTTTAATTTAGGCAATAAACATTGATGAAGTAAAACAAATCAATGAGTTACAAACCAAAAAAAAAATCAAAATTTTTAATGGGCCATAGGCCACATTAAAAAAATTTAACGTTTAAGCGAAAACCCCTTAATTTATTTTATTTTAAATCCTTAGTCACAAATTTAAATTTTTATCTTTTTTTTTTAAATGTTTAGAATTTTAAAAGTTTTTTCATTTTTATATTTTGAAAATTTTAAAATTTTTAGGATTTCAACTCTTTTTTTAATTTATTAGATTTTTAAGACCTTTTTTTTATGTTTAGGATTTTTAGAGTTTTAGATTTTATGATTTTTTAATTTTGTGAAAAATAAAAAATAAAAATTCAAAATATACAAAAAGCCTTTTTTAATTTTTAGAGTTTTTTTTTTTTTTATTTTTAGGTTTTTTAGAAATTTTTTAATGTTTTAATGTGAATTGAAATGTTTTAGAATTTTCTTTGAAATCAAAATTAAAATCATAAAATCAAATAAAATCAAATAAAATGAATCTAAATTCTACGTATATACATATAACATAAAAGAAATGAAAAAACTAACCCAAAGTATGTAAAAAAAAAAACTAACGTCCAAACTAACCTAAACCCTAACCAAATACAAAAGAACTAACCTAAACATAACGCATTCATAAAAAAAAATTGAAGTGCTTTTTTTTTTATTGCTACTGTGCAGGATGGAGGTCGAGCGAAGGGAAAGCCACGGGAGGGAGGAATGACAGGAAGATTCGAAAGCTGTGTGGACGAAGATGGGTTTGCGCAGGAGATGAAGGGTTTCGGTGATAAATGCAGATTGAGCAAGGACTGGAGCAGCAGTTGAGAGATTTGTGGATCTGGACAGTGAGGAAGGAAGGAATGCATGGATTGGTTTGAGGGGATGGAGTTGTGTGATGGAGCAGCAGACGGAGGTGGCCAAAAATGCAGGGAAAGGGAGTAGTTGGGCAGCGTTGAGGAGTGTCAGGCAACAACAAAGGGAGATATGACGACTGCGAGGGTTATGAAGAATATATGGAATCAGAAGGAGTTGAGGGATAAACACGAGGTGAGGAAAGGGAAAATCGCAGGATGACTGAGGATTAATGGGTTGGAAGATCTGGCAGTAAACGAGGGCCAAGGGACGCAGATGGGGAAGCAAGGGACTTAAGCTGATTTGCCCAAAAAAAATTTGAACTTTTCCTGCAATAAAAATAAAACCCCAGGCAGCAACCAGGCAACCAAAAAACTGGAGAAGAAATTACAGATTAGAATGTTATGCTTAAAATTTATCAATGAAACCCTTATAGAAAATTCTCCAGATTTAATTAAAATATTTAATCCACTTCCTTCAGATTTGACCCTAAAACCCTCATTAAATTTCCAAATCTGAAACTAAATTTAAATCTTTGGACTGCAAAAACTGGACATAATCCCTGCAAAAAATGATGCTGACGAACCCACAGAGTTCCAGATCTTACCCTTCGGGGCCCAGATCTGGACTCTACACAGCTTTTAGCTTCATATCTATATCTGCAATACAACAAAAAGCACCCAAACGATATACACAATGACCCAAAAAACACTAAAACCCTGAAAACCAAAATCAGAAAAAAAATAAATAAATAGATAAAAATTAATAAAAAATAAATATAAATAAAATAAATCAATTAATTAATTAAAATTTAAATAAAAAAATTAAAATTAAAATTTAAAAAAAATTAAAAATTACAGATCTATGTACATAAATGGCAGATCCATTAGATCTAGGGAGTGTGAGTCCGACTCCGCTCCAAGATCTGATGATCTGCAGCTCTCAACAGCCAGATCTAACGATTTAGCACAGAAAAATTAAAATTTTTTAATTTTTAAAAGAGGTACTGAGCTCAAAACCCTCATGCATCACACATAAAAATATCTTATGATAAGCCCAGAATCAAATTCAAACTGGGCTCTTCAAAAAACACGGATCAGGAGTTGGTTGGTTCAGTCGACAAATTCCCCGAATGCCCAAATGATCTAATAATCAAGGATTTTCCTGCAAAACTCAATTCAGCCATCAACATAGAGCGAAAAAACAATAATCAAATTCAGATCTAATAGAGATACCTGCTTTTATATTCAAAACTTAAATTATCATTCAAACCCCAGCGATTGAGCAAGATACCTGTACTCGAATCGCTCTTCAGAAGCTATTATTAATGGCAAAAAAGAAATTACGTACGAAAATAATACATCTTACAACATTTCCATGAAGTGTAACACCAGTAGAAATTAACCCCAACGTCTTTCTTTATTGCTCATAAAAATATTACAAGAGAGAGCTTTTTGCTTAGTACACGATCAAAAGATCGGATGATCTCAACTGACAAATGACCTACTATTTAAAGATAAATCTTCCAACGGCTAGTTCGAGTGATCCTTGTCAAAGTGATCTCAACCGTTGATGAGGATCAAAATTTCTTTTAATCTCATCCGTCGAAATTTTAAATATTGAAGAAATTTCGAAGTTTTCAATGAAATGCATTTTAATAAATTCAAAAATTAAAATTTTGCAATAATTTCCTCAAAATTTTGACTTTGACTTAACCCCAGGGACCCAAGGCATAAAATTTAACAAAATAATCAATTAACCTTAGTCCCTAGACCTGTTAAGATTTAATTTTTTAAAGGACCCACGAATTTTACCTCTGGAAAATTTAAATTTACCTAGGACCTAGGACCTATGAGGAGATAAATTATTTTTCTAACCCTCAAGACACTTTACATCATGATTTTTTTAGATTTTTTACATCTCAAGGGGAAAAACCCATCTAAAAAGTACCCTCACAGACTACCCAGATCTGTGACACAAATATAATCTAGCAAATCAAGCAATTTGTAATAAAATAACCTAACCAAATAGTTATGATTATTCCCAAATCACTTTTACATAGACTCGATCTAGAACACTAGGACTCCTCTAAGATCCCAGTGACAAAATCCACTCCAGCTTTGGGGTAAGACTAAAAGAAAACTCTGTCAACCATCTGAGAATGGATCGGTGAGACAAAAAACATCCCGGAATGTAGATCATCACCACAAAAGTAGGTTTACCTAGGTGATTACATACACAACACAAATCTGCTAAAATTATTTACATTATACACATGCAGACTGGGTTTACATTCTAAAATGATCCTCAGGCAGATGATGATAGCTGGATGGCAAGAATACATCGATCAGGCACTATCCTTTTTGCGAAAAAGGGGGTGTACTGCTATGGGTCGTTGACATGTAGTGGTCAACAGGATGCATTGTCGACGCTCTATCAAGGATCTTCCGAGCAGCGGAAGATGTACTTGGAGCAGAAGGATCTATGCAGATGCAGAAGGGGGAATGCATTGATCCATTCCTCATGAAGCTTCGGGAGACCCCGAACGAGTTAGAAACTATGGGGTCGACACCTCAAGGATCCGAGATGGTTAGACTCGCCCTCAATTCTGTCTCAGAGGAGTGGCAAGTCTTTGTCCAGAGCATCCTGGGCAAGGTGACTTTGCCAAACTGGGATGAGATGTGGGCAGCTCTCAAGCAATAGGAGCTAAGGAGGGACTTGGTCAAGTGCAAACTTGACAAAAGCAACAACAGTGGGTCGAAGCCCGAGGAGGATGAGAATGCAGCCCTCCCATCTAAGGGGCAGCAGAAGCAACAGAAGCGGAAGAAGGAAGTTTCGAAGATTAAATGCTTCAGGTGTGGTGAAATAGGTCACTACACAACACAGTGTCCTCTCAGGAAGAAGGACAAAGATGAGAAGCATGATCCGATGGTTGCAGTCGCGAAGATCGAGGAGGATGAGTTTTCCATGACAGCCAAGATACCTCTAGGAGGGAGGTGGGCTGATTTAGAGTTGTAGCTCGAAAGAGCTACAGTTGGGCAGGATCCTTGAGGAGCCCACCTCTCAGATCGATTCCTTGCTATGAGAGCCCAGATCAATAGTAGCAGGATGGACCAGTGTCCATTGGTGCAGAGGAGTGTTGGAGTGATAGTTGCAGTGGCTAGGAGCGCCAAAGACTGAGCAGCGCAAAGCAGAGTTGGCAGCAGTGCAGTTGGCATAGAGCAGAGGTCAGCAGCAGCGCAAAGGCTTTAGAGGGTCAATGTAGAGACTAGCAGTAGTCAGACTCCAACAACGAGATACTTCATACTGAACTCCAGTTCAGTAATTTGGGATGCTTTTCTGTTGTTGATGCAATAGCAACAGCAGTTGGAAAAGGTTGCAGTGCAGATGCAGTTGGCAGTGCCAATGCCAGCGGCAGCACAGATGCAGAATTTGAGAGGGAGTTGCAGTACGGATGCAGTGTTGACAATGGCAGGGTCAGCAGCAGTACAGATGCAGCATTTGCGCAATAGTTGGTGGACAAGATGTCAGACATCAGCAGCACAGAAGGAGATTTTACAGAACAGAGTGATGCTTCAACAGGTTGCATTGCTAGAGCACATTCCTCACTAAGAGGGAGTGTCGATTTCTAGTAGCATCAGATGTGCTCTAAGTCTCAAAATTTGCAGGGAAGCTTACACACATGCATTCTCGAATACCCAGAAATCGTTTTGGGAAATTCCACCCGGAGACAGTTTTTTTTATTAAAATAATTAATTTTTTTAATGGGACGCTCAGTTTAAACATATGAAATTAAAATAATTAATGGGTATTAATCTAAACTGTGGGTGTAGCTTCTAGAAGAAGGCAGAGATCAAGTCAATATGATCCTAGTCATTGATTAGAATCTAATCTGGGTTGTTGATTGATCAGTGAGAGGATTATAAGAGAAGGCTTGATGGGCACTTGGAGAACACACACACAGAGATCAGAAGTTCAATTTCTTTAAGCAAAGCAGCGTCGGAGACATTTTCGATAGTGATCTTTTACAGTGAGGGGTAGAGATAGTATTTAGAAGAGGGAAGTTTTCCTAGGCCGGAGAGTACAAGGCAGAGAGGGCAGAACAACGTCCAGAGAGAGGTTGGCGCTAGCCCATGCAGAGCTGACAGTAGCAGCACAGAGCCTAGAGGAAAATCGAATTCCTACTGAGGAAATCAAGTTTCAGAAGCTAGGAGCCAGGGTGTGAGAACAGGAAGCTGGAAATCAAAGTTTCTAGGCAACAGAGGATCCGGAGGAAGAGCAGCGCAGTCCCTAGCTGAGGTGATGCATAGACTGCGTAGGGTTGATGCGGATCTGCGCAGAGGCTAACGCAGAAGGGACACAGAGCATCCTTCCAACGAGATCAGGGTCAGATTCTTCTAATGACAGGGTGAGATCATCTCACTATTTGTTTTGTCCAGTTTCTCTTTGTATCAAATAGCTAGTTGGGCTTCCAACGAATTGTACTCAGATTTACTACTGCATAATAATAAAACCCTCAGAGATGTTGCACCGGTTTTCCCCCATTGGGTTTTTCTGGGGACATTTGTCCAAAAACAACTATGTCACTTGTGTTGTATCTTTTTCTTGTTTAGTTTCTTGCTTCTGCATATAATAATTAAAGAGTGAAGGTTGCAGTGTATTTACTTCGATATTTGTCGTAGAACACAATAGATAACTTGTATGGATTAACAAGTAGGAGAAGTAACATCAGTTTGCTGCAGTAGGAATTCCAGGTTTAGGAATTTTCACACTCAAGATATTGCAAGCCCTAGCCCAAGGAAAGTCTCTTGCCCTAGGTCTCCCTTGGCTAGTGACCTCATTTGGATCATTGCAATCTATTCTAAGAAGATTTGTCCATCGATCCTCTTCCCTTACATAATTAGGTCAAGCCCCTCCTTGAGTCAACAATTCCACTTCCTTAACCTAATGTTGGGTCCACTTGGTCCCGTGTGATCCCACAACTTTATAACTCCAAATCGGCAAAGATCACATAAAGACCAATTCCCCACAAGGATCTCTTGGCCTAGGAATCATCATTACAAGATATATTTCCAAACCCTAGCCTCAAGAATCCTCTTAGCCCTTCCTAGAGAGCATATCGCCTTGCTTCACAAGTAAGAAAACCATATAATTGAGCCTCTCTAGAGAATAAACCTTAGGAATCACTTCTCATCTTTATATTGATCCATTTATCTAGTGATTCCATCATATCGAGTCTCCTCCCATCAGTGAAAGTCCATAAAGAAAAGGAAACCTTAGCTAAGGTGACAGTGGGTTATTGCTCCATCGGTACCCTTTACCTAGTAGTTGCTCTATAGGATCCCCTCCTAGAACCCCTGCTAGTTTGAGCGGTAACAGTCCCCACTCTCTTTCTCTCTCTTAATTCGCACTTCTTTCTCTTTTCTCTCTCCTCCAAGAGTGCAAGTTCCCTCCTTGGGTCGAATTTCTCTTTCTTGTGGCCCCCATATTCCACTAGAGCTGCAATTTTACCTTTTTCTCCTAAAACCCAAACCTGGAAATGTCCCCTCTTTCCAAAATTGTCTCTAACGCGGAAAATCAAAATTAGGGACATGACAGTGCTCCCTGCCAAAAATTGCTTGTCCTCAAGCAATGCCTAAACAAGCACTCTCTCTAGCTGTTGATCACAATTGTCATCACTGATAATACCAGGGTCCCAAATGTGCCATTGAGTCATCCCTAATCTATGCACTATCCTACCATAAAGGAATCTCTCAATACCAGGATCCCAGGCCATCCTGATCAATGTGAAGCACCCTTTGCTCCACTCACAGTCCAACAAGGTATAGGTACAAAAAGCCCTCTGCATACTATCAATAAGTAAAGCGTCATGATAATGTAGGACTTTGTCCAACTCCCCATGAGGTTTCCCTACTAAGTAGTCCCCCTCATGCACACAGTGAGTAAACTCCTGAAGATACAACCCAATCCCTATGGGGATGATGTCTCTTCTGCATGAGCTCCTCCTAATATCCTCTTGTTGATCAACTTGCCATGTTGATGAAGTCCCCCATGCCATTAGCGAGTCACTAAAGCCCAACGGAAGATTTGAGTGATCTACCCCTATAGTAGCCATCTCATCCCTAAAGGTCGTTAAGTTGTCAAGCATTGTGATCCTCAGGTCCCATGCTAGTCTCGAAAGGGTGCCACCATGTTGTCGCTATGCCATTGTGACTCTGGCAAACTAACCATCGTGCGCACACTATGTCCTCCTCCCCTAAAACTTGATTACGAAACATTGACGAAGGCCAAGCTCATCACGCCCAGGTATCTCTATGATGTCAATATATACCCATCCATTGCTAATCTCGAACTTGGGCTGCAACTGGAAAAACCTGCGTCGCCATACAATGGAGACCTCAGTGATCCCCTATGTGTCAACCCCAAAGTGAGCTAGATCACCCTCTGCTATGGATCTACACCTCACGAAATGGAGTGTCCTATCAGCGAACTGAATCCCTAGATCCCATAACCAAATTTGTTGTGACATAGTCCTGACGACTACTGGAATCCACCTGCTCCATAACTATGCTCCCTGCATGCAATCAATATATAGACTCCACACCTCATGAATCAATCTAGTGCATGCAAAGCTACCCTACGCCTGCCATACCACACTGTGGGCTCTATTATCCTATCTCCTGGAAGCGCACCATGATACTACCCAGAGACTAAACATTCGCTTGCAAGAAAGGTCAACCACCTGTTGTATATGCTCCTATGACACCTTGGGGTGCCTCGCCCAAAATATATCATGCATCCCCTTAAGTGTGAACTCAAGGGTGGAACATACACTACCTCTGCAGGAAACTAAGCACTCCCAAAACTGATACCTATCAGCTCGTTCCCTAACCCAATGTCACCACTGAGAAGTCTCTCCCTTGGTGCATTGAGTCCCACCCAAATATCTCACGTGAGCTCCCCGCACCTTGTTGCTCGTGCCCAGAGTGTCAACGGACAACAGCCAAATCATTTGTGCCTGTAAACGATGTAGAAGAGGGATAGGTGTGTGAGTCCCCACAAATATCATCAAATGTCACTCATTTTGTCCTCATAGATCCTGAGCGAACTACACCCAAAGGTGTGCCCGGTGTCCCCATCCATAAGTCTCCTTGGAGGCAACACCCCAAGACCTCGTTGTGCAGCACCATACTCCCTTGCATACCACCGAGTATCCTTGTACTCCTCAGCATGTCACTATACATTGCGGCCTATCCCTATACACCACTGGATACGCCTTGCTACTGTTGTACCATCCTATATTGTCTTGTATCCTGCCTGTGCCACTGAACCTAATACTCCCTGCGTGTACTCAATGAAATGTGAGTCACTCCTACTCCACAGCGCAAACCAACATGCTACAACACACCACCATGCATCTCCATGCTCCTCTGCAGGCCACTGCTACTCGCTACATTGTCCTATACACCACTGGATGATATGGTCAAAAGTTGAGTTTGTATGCATTAGGTTGCATCCCTCTGCATAACGCTGGACTCTGCGACATAAATTTGTGCAGACCTAGGTACTACTACCTACTATCATACCACCCTGTAACATATGGTATCCAGCATGTGCCAAAGTATCTGCCACTCTGCTAGTGAACCCACCATGACACGCGTCATATCTCCTCATCCGTCCTGGTAGACCCACACTTCCTAACTCCACACCTGCTAGAAGGGATATCACTGATGTGTCAATCCTCGGTGGCTCTTGTGCCCAATACATCAATGGAAGAGCATCATCTCCATACAGTGCCCTGTTTAGTGGCCTACCCATGCCACCTCCTCCGACCAGCTCTTGCCAAAGAATGTTAATCATCCTGCGACCCAATGATGTTTCTTCTTCTTTAGATAGAGACATCATTGTTTAACTGATGATCAGAGGAGACAAGTTAAGACGACATACGATGAGATGGATGTCTTGTTGATGCAGTTGAGATAAAGGTCATAAAACATGACCCGGAGACTAGTAGGGTTTGGAAAATCTAATCAATCTCCCCAACCGTCGGTTGTGGATTATTCTTCTTCTATGAGACAAGATGAGATGAAATGAGAAGAGATAAGATGAGATGAAAGAAATATTATTATTAATGTGGCACTCTTATTTTAAGTGACAAAATTAATTGGTTAAATAATCATCAAAGCAATCTGGAAATTATATTTAATTATGAGCAAATTTGAATTTAAGTTTTTCCCTCCAAAATTCATGTCAGCCTCATAAATTTCAAGTCGTCCTGCCCCAAAATACATGACCCTTCGCATATGGAAACAACTATAAATATGTGTCTAACCTCCATCATTTGACACACACAACTCGAACTTTGTGGTATGTCTCTGCGGCCTCCTTTGGTCACACATTTGCGGCCTAATAGAGGCATGTTTGCGGCCTTCTTTGGGCATACTTCTACAGCCTATTATGGCACCCATCTGTGATCTATCTATGGAGTCCCTATTCGGCCTAACTTCAGAGTAAATGTGGCCCAATGCTAACTCAAGATATGACTAAATGAGGGCTAGAGGAAGCCTAAAGAGGCTAATGATGAGGTTAGAAAACCAAAGAGATGACAACGATGGAGAGAGAGAGGCCCTAAAATGGTTGTCGTTAAGGGATTCAAGGCCCTAAGGGCTTGCAGCTCAAGGGTTGAGGCCAAAAGAGGCTGCGACAAAGGGAGAAAGGCCTCCTTGGAGACCTGCAGCACCCAAATTAGCCTCCTAGACGATGTCGTAAGGAGGAAAGGGGCTATGACTAAGGATGAAGGCCCTAAAAAGGGTTCGGCTAACTTGGAGGGGGCAAAGGAGACTGCGGCAAGGGCAAAAAAGGCCATGGCTAGGCCTACAAGGCCTAAAAAAAAATTGAAACCCCTGCAAACACTCACAAATTAGCCAAAAAGCCAAAATTTATCACAAGAACGCCAAAATATTACCTTGTAGGGCCAGCGCGTAATGTCCCAAATGAAGAAAATTTGGAACAAACCCTTCATGTAAATTTTACTACTCATAAACAGAAGATTGCCATGTAAAATATAACAGATTAAATGCATGCAATTCCATAACATGATAAGCAGAAACAATCTCAGGTTTATTATAATATATAAACTGGGGTTTTACATGCTAGGATAACAAAATAGCTGAGATAGCTGAAATAAAACTAGCCACAAGTAGATCTACAATAATGGCACAATGGGCCTCCCAAAACAAACTGAAAATCAAATAACTGCAACTTGTGAACCCTGAATGGGTCCACCAAAGGAAGAGATGGGTGCTGACCCTCTCACTGAATCCCCTGAGGGTTTTCATCCTAGGGCTACTACTGAAGTAGAGAATCGGGTTCTCAAACCTCTCCACAAGAAAATACTCAACTCCAAGATGTCCCCAAATGACCTTCTCCTCCTCTTTTATAGATCTCATGGATAGATCGCAGGGCTTCTAGAAGCATCTTATTTTATTATTTTATTATTATTCTAGAAGCTGCTCCATTGACTTTATCAAGTGACCTTCTAATTTTATTTTATTTCACTTAAGTCACTTTTGGCCCTTTTTCTCCAATTAATTATTTTTCCTTAATGAAATGACTAATTAAAGTCATTATTAACTAAGGAAAATGGCAAATCACCCACCATACTCTCTTCAGCCACTAGAAGTCCCTTCTCAGCGTCTCATCCCATAGATCTTCTCGTTCTGGTTACAACAAGCTATTACACTGAGGTGTTCCATCAATTAATCTCCCCGGAATGCCACCTCGAGCATAATTAATGAAGTTATGCCCAATAATAACATTGATTTTTTAAAGTTGTCAAAATGCAACAAAACGAAAGGCAAATTGTGTGGATGATGGAATATGCCAAGAAGGTGCCATCAAATCCCATAAAAACTCCTCAAAACCCCAGATGACATAAACCTGCTCCACTGACCTGACCATCCCCTGCCCTGGAAATCCACCCTCGCTGCACTATGAAGAAGAATAAAAATGTGGACATGACACAGCGTCTTCCTCTCTTGGTTGAACATTGAGATTAGATGAGGGCTAGAGGGTAAATCTTGCCTTCCTAGGCTTAGATTTGCCTCAAAACCCCAACAAAATTGCTCAAGAAGGCTAAACGTCTTGCTTGGAAGTGACAGCCCTTCAAACCCTAACCTTAGGGCTAGTTCTTTCACAAAAATTTGATTTCTCTTTGGTGGCTTGAGGATTCACCTGCACAAGTGAATAGAAAGAATTCCCAAAACCCCAATATATATAAAAAATTCAAAGTATCCCAAAACCCAAGTGCTACAAAATTAAAACAAGGGTTAGATTAATTTACAGGTATTTACAAAATTGAATATTAGCTCTCATTAGCAAATTAAATCTCTGTAAGCCCAGGATCAAATAATTTTTTTGAGAATTTTCGAATAAATGTTATGGATGAATAATTTCAAAAAATATCACTAGCCAAAACCCTCCTGCAAAATAATTCATCACAATGAAAGCCTAAAGCTCAAACAAGGTCAGTCCTTCCCCATAGTCTGTGAACTTGGATCCCGAGGGCTAAAGCACCTATAAATCTCTATTCAATCTTAAGAATAATTGTTAGATCATATAGTGAATCAGATCACCTAAGATAACTCATACCAATAGAATGTTCTTGTCACCAACAAATGAAATAACAATTGTAATATTTGGCACAATATAAAGGATAAACAAATAAACTAGAACATACGACAGATCAGCAGATAGAAGAACACCATAAACTGAAACCCCAAAGTCTTTTTATTACGAGAAAAATAATTCCAGCAGAGTAGCAGCTCAGTACATCAATAGAAAATTAATCCACCCAAAGATTGGAAATAGACGTTCAATAACTTCCTTATATAGAGAAAATCTCTCCAAGTAGAAAATAATGGCTAGTTGGCTTGATCCTTGTCAAAAAAATCTCATCCATTGAAAATAAATTGATCTTCTTTTAATCTCCGCTACTGATTTCTTATTTTTGAGGAAAAATTTGAATCTCTTAAAAACTGTTTTTTATTAATCCAAAAATTAATGTTTTGGATTAATTTCCTCGAAAATTTGACTTTGACTTAACCACCAAGGTCCAAGGGTGCAAATTTTCTTAAAATATCCATTTTTCCCTTGGTGGAGGACGTCCAAAAAATAATTTATTTTTGACCCGTGAATTTTTTATTATTTTCCACTTGGAGATAAATTAAATTCTCTATAAGTATTTTTTATTCTAAATTAATTAACTTTTTGGCTTAGGATTTTTATTTAATTTTGCCAAAAGAATTAATTAATTGACTCTAAAGGGGAAATAGATATTTAGACCAGACCCTCTAGACATCACCCAATTTTGTCACACAATATGATCTAATATGAAACCAAGTGTGCTTATAATAAAATAATTTAGCCATGGTGTTCTAATTATGAGGGACCATGCAGTAGAATTATTCATAAACACTCTTTTACAATAGATTTGATAAACACTAGGACTAACCTAGGACATTGCCAAAGAACTCCACCCTAAGCTTTGGGGTTATAGCTAGAAGAAAAACTTTGTGGATTATCTGTGTTTACAAACGCACATAATTCGGGGAGGTTAAAAAACTTCCTAAGATGAAATCCTTACAAAATCATAGGCTTACCTAGGTTCAATTGCATGATTCAATGGTCATACTAGCATCATTTACAATAAACCTAGCAGAAATTGGGTTTACAATGATAATATTGGAAACTACATGATGACATCAATCTGAAATATTATGATCTGCTGCTATGTACTCTACTTCTTGGATTGTTGACAAAATGTGGTCAACATGCTACATCGTTAAAAAAAAACAAGAATGAGGATCCCCTTCCATAAAAGCAACAGCAAATTTCCATTTGAGAATTTCGGTGGGGGTGTTCAAGCAGCAAAAAGAATGGCAGTCACACTTGGTCCAATGGACAAGATATTTCCGAAAGAGAGACAGGAAGAGCTTGATATCATCATTGCCTTTTTTTTCTATATGAACTTCATATCATTTGATGTTGCACAATCACCTTTATTTCTTGAGATGTGTCGATCTCTAACTCAAGGGCTCCATTAAGGTATGTGCCTCTTGGGTCAGAAAAGCTTAGAACCACATTGTTGACTAAGGCAAAGTAAAAGGTGGACAAATTGCTTGAGCCTATTAAATCAGCATGGCCAACATCTGGGGTTAGTATTGTTTCTAATGGATGGACAGATCCAGCACACCACCCACTCATCAACTTCAAGGTGTCTTCCTTGAATGGACCAATTTTCTTAAAATCAGTGGATGCACTTGGACGGTACAAGGATGCACAATAAATGGGTGAGTTGTTCATTAAAGTTATTGAAGATGTTGGTGTTGATTCTTGTGTGCAAATCATTACAGACAATGCACATGTTTGCAAAGTTGTTGGCATGATTGTGGAAGCTAAATATCCACAAATATTTTGGACACCTTGCGTTGTCCATTCCATGAATTTAGCACTTAAAACTATTGCTTTTGATGTTCCTTGGATTGGAAGTACTATTGAGGAGGCACGACATATCCGCAACTTTGTACAAAATCATACTAATGCCCTCACAATCTACAAGGAGTACACCCATCTATCATTGTTGAAGATTGCAGATACACGGTTTGCCTCTTCATTCATCATGTTGAAGAGGTTGAGGGAGGTCAAGGCCTCTCTTCGAGCCATGGTTATTTCATAGTTTTGGTCTTTTTGGAGAAAGACAGATCAAGTAGCCTCAAATAGAGTCAAGGACACAGTGTTATATGATGCTTGGTGGGAGAGGGTAGATCTCACTTACAAGATCATGGACCATATCATTGCTTTGTTTTGATTTGCAGATACAGACCAACCCATCCTATGAGAGGTTTATGAGGGATGGGATTCCATGATTGAGTACGTGAGGACCATTATTTTACAAAGTGAATGCCCTGAGTATGTGACATCATCGGAGGCCTTGACCACCATATAGGATATTCTTGTCAGCAAGTGGGACAAGCATTGCACACCTTTGCATTGTTTGGCCCACTTATTGAACCCAAAATACTACAGCCATGAGTGATTGAATGGTGGACCTTCCCACAGATTCCCTCCTCACATGGATGGTGAAATTTCATAGGGGAGGAAGGATGCATTGAGGCAGATTTTTCAGGATAGAGCATCCCTTAATGAAGTGGAGGATGCCTCTGCAAAGTTTCCCACTAGCACTGGGTGATTTGCAAGTTATAATGTGATTAGAGACAAGGAGTTGAGGAGGCCTATTCTTGGTGGGCAACTCATGGGGCAACAAACCCTCCTCTAAAGCAATTACCCATGAGGCTCCTCTCTCAAGTTACTTCATTCTCTTGTTGCGAGAGGAATTGGAGCACATATGAGAATTTGTACCGTGTCAAGAAGAGCAGGCTTGAGCAGTCCAGGGCAAAGACAATGGTGTATGTGCACAGCAACCTTCGTCTTATTTACAGGCAGAGGGATGAGTGGTTGAAGGGAAAGACAAAGATATGGGATGTCTTTCCTGATGATATGGGTTTGGACAACAGTGTGGCATTGGCCAACTTGGATCTTAATGAGCCAGTGCTAGAGCCTATCACTTTTGATGATGGTGATACTCTTGAGGGGTCATCCTCCACACCAACAGATGCAGAGATTATATTGGATACAGAGGAGGAGGATGCAGAGGAGAGCAGTGGTGACCATGACAGTGATGTTGATTTTGATGATGATGATTGATGAGCTACCTAATACCTTGTAGTTGTTTTGTATTTGTTATTTCTATTTGCCATTGGCATTGCTAGTCAAGAGTCCTCAAGACTCAATAACTATGTAACACATTTTGATTTTGATGACTTAATGAGAAAATTGCAGTTCCTTGTCTTTCTCCTATTGGATCATTCATGAATCTGTCACAAATGTATTTGTGTGCATAATGTTACAACTTACAACTTACAAATTTACAATGTAGAATCTAGATCTACGTCTGAATTTGTATCATGAATGAGAATTTGTGTAATATGAAATTATTCAAATATCTATTTAGTATTAATTTTTAGTATATATATATATATAGATGACATATCCTGTTCTGGGGGGTCTACGTCCCCCATGTCGAACACTCAAATTTGTGTCCTGCGTGTCCCATGTCCCCCTGTCAGGTGACTTAGCAAACTGTTGTGAAGTGGGAGAGAAAAAGGCATGAGCCTAGTTAACTATACCACACACTCAGTTATCTCCTCATGCATGCACATGTTGTAGTTAACTCCAAGAAAAGTGCCAACTCATCCCTAAATTAGTGCATGTGTCCTAGTGGTCTTTAGTTCACTCTTGCATGTGCTCCAAATAACTCCCAGTCATGCTCAGTGTTATCTATGCCACAAATTCAGATTGAGCAAAGAGGGCAGAAGACAAGAAGAGCACATCAGGATGTTGCTTTAGTTTGGGTTCTGCTATGATATCGTGGATGAGCAGGAAGCAAACATCTGTCACACTTAGCACTGCAGAGGTTGAGTATATTGCAGCGAGTACTACAGAAGCTGTGTATATTGCAGCTAGTTTGGTGAGTTGAGAAGCAATGTGGCTTTGGAAGCTACTTGCGGGATTGTTTGATCAGGTGTTGGAGACAACCTTGATGATAGGTCGAAGCACATTGAGATAAAGTATTAAGATATGGTACACAAGGGAGCAGTATGGCTCCAATGCATTTCTACAGACAAGCAGGTTGCTAACATTCTCACAAAGTCTCTATCCCAGATGAAGTTTATTTACTTCAGGGACAAGCTTGGAGTGGTTGAGAATGCTTCCCTCAATTATAGGAAGTGTTGATATTGTAGCATCAAGGGCAAATATTCTCCCTAGGTCAAGGATATTAACCAAGAGCTATGTAATGTGGCTAGAGAGATTGGCTAGAGAGCATTAGGGCCCAAAGTGCTCCCCTGGTCAGAAGGTTCTGACCATATTGCCAAGGGTTACATGGCTAGTGGGTAGAGTGAGTGCCCCAAAGCATCGCGCAAGTGTTTTACCATTCAATATCATGTGATGACATGAGGGAATGGTAAATTGGCCCAGGATTTCACCATTGTTCAAGGACACTGACCTGGTTCCAAGTGACAACTTGGATAGCTGGTAACCCATGACTAATCTTGTGTTTACTCTAGTCAGGGAGTGCATGACCATATCACCAAAGGGTATTTGACTTGTGGGTGACTAGATCCATTGCAAAGGATATTTGACTGGTGGGTAACTAGATCCTTTGCATGATGTTGGTGTGGGGTGCTTTCCACATGGTTCTAGGATAGAACATGAAGTGGATGGATATATTAACATGGTGGCCTCATTCAATATTTTCTTGGGATGGAGAAAATGTTCAACAAAGAGGACATCTGAGGAAAGTCAAGGTGAATACCTCCCTAGCTAAGAGGGGCTATTGATTTTTGGGTGGTTATAGTTGGTATTCCCCAGCTACAATTTGGCTAAAATAAAAGTTGGGAAATTTAAAATTTAAATTTAAATTAAATTGGTCAAGTCGGCTCCAAAAGTCAGCCCAGCAAGGAGACAAGCCCCTTGGGCACCATAGAAAGACTATATATATAGGCATTCGACCTCCATCATTTGCACAATTTGGAATCTCATCTTGTGAAGAATTGTAAGTTCAACTAAATCGCAGATCAGGAAGAGAGGACAAGATAGAGGGTTTTGTGATTCTGTCTTGAAGAAGAAAGGTCGAGCTACTTGTACGAGGATATCGTTAGCTAGATAAAAGAAGGAGAAAGTTGCTAAAAATATCTTTGTTTGTTGTTTGAGAGGGTTAACCCAAGGTTGCTTGGGAGGGGGAGCAAAAGCGGGAAGCAAGAGCAGGAGCAAGGAGCGACATTTTCAAAAGCTCCTAGGTCGATAGCGATTTTGGGAGCAAATTTTATATAATTATATTTTTATATATTTTGATGCATATATGTCAACAAAAACATGTAGAATGATGAATTAGTCATAACCAAAAAAAAAAAAATAAATAAATAAATAAATAAATAAATAAATAAATAAATAAATTTAAATTAAATTAAATTAAATTAAAAAAAATAAAATAAATAAATAAATAAAATTGAATTAAACCATATAACATAATTCATCTAGTATTTATAATCTTCATCAACCACAGGTCCACAAATTACAAGTTCTCATTTATATAGCATGTAAGGGTGCACATAACCAAAATAGCATCGAGTGCAATCCATCTCTAAACCGAAAATACATCAACAAATAGGCTCTAGATGGCCTCAAGCATCCAAAAAAATCATGCTACAACAAATACCTACATATCATCAAAATCATTGTCTATCTTGGAATCTTTGTCATTAATATTTGTTGATTTTAGTTAACAATGGTATGTTCTATGCTTAGCACAATTACGTCAATGTTCCTTTAGCAGCCCAATGACAATTTCCAATTTAGTTTTCCAATAGCAATCACATTGACAGTAACTGTAGATAGAACATAAAATAAAATGCAGAAGACAAGCCAAGACAAGAGGACACCGTATTTGGCAGATGCAAGGGGAAAACCCCAAGATGGGAAAACCCTTTGATCAATTCTTCTTATTATTATATCAAATGTTTAGCACAGAGAGAGAGTACAAAAAGTCAAAATTGACTTGCAAAATCAAAGTCAAAACAACCCTATCAAATTTGCAATTAACTACAGCTAAATTCAGCCCTAACCAGAAAGTCAAAGATGGTCAACGCAGCAATAAAACATCATCAAAGTAGCTCGGTCATACCCAGTCAAACTCTGCCTGAATAGATGGTCAAATTCAACCTTGAAATCTATGGTCAACCTGTAATTATCTCTGCGTTCAAAGTGCTTAGATCACCTCAGTTTCTATGCCAAACTGTACAGCTTGCCAAAAACAAAATTTTCCCACAAAAAACGCAGTCAAAGGATGAGTCAAAGTGTCTGGTCAACGTTGGTAAAACCCTGCAACATCTCTAGAATTTCGGCCCTGCTATCTGCCTAGAAAAATTCGTCCTCCTTGCCACACGTGTGAGAGAAAAGATTTGCCCAATAGTTGTACGAACCAATGAGAGGAGAGAGAAGAATGTGTGAGTGATGTCAAATGAGGTGACAGGTCACTTATATTTATACAAGTTGTTGAGGGTGAAGTGACACATCCATTGGATCTCCTGAGCCTACATGACAATGTGGTCGACCTTGTCAATTTGCATAAATTCAAAAACGCATTTTTGCTTGTCCAAATTTGATGATTTTTAGGTCAAATTTTGGTCCTCTCAAAAAAAGGAATTTAATGCAATCATCATCTCCATCAAGTGAGTTGTCTAAAGTGGAATTTGGCCCTATTTACCAATTTTAACACTATCTCTCAACTAGG
This sequence comes from Pinus taeda, assembly GCA_000404065.3. Lineage (NCBI taxonomy): Eukaryota > Viridiplantae > Streptophyta > Pinopsida > Pinales > Pinaceae > Pinus > Pinus taeda. The sequence continues at coordinate 331,269 of APFE031431021.1, forward strand.
GATAATTCCACCTGCCAATCCATCCATCATCATCAACCATTGTGCCATTTTGTCATCATGAACCATCAATGTATCTCATCTCTCCTCTGTCGAACACTGATATAGATAACGAATAAGAATCGATCGAGAGTGAAACATAAGACCTTACCACTCTCTAATGACAAAAGTCATTCCAAAGGTAGAACCTCAATCAAACTTGACCACAAATCAAGTTGTTGACCACCACGCATCCTAGATATAGAGAGTATGGCAGTATATGATGCATCCATCTGTAGTGTTATGGTCCCTATCCACTTTTCGCAACTCATTGCCCAGATGAGAGGTACTTCCCATGAGTCCCAAACTACATGGGTAAGTTGTATGTTGGCCCCTAGGGCATCAACAAGAGAAGGTAAACCACTCATCCTGCTCATATGCCATAGAAGAATGTGAACCACTCATCCTATGCATATGTCTATCATAGGGGAAGGTGAACCACTCACCCTACACACATGTATCATCAATAATAGCGGAAGGTGAACCACTCACCCTACACACATGTATCATCAATAATAGCGGAAGGTGAACCACTCACCCTACACACCTATTAACCATCATCGGGTATCGCAGGAGAAGGTGAACCATTCACCCTATATATAGCGCACCAATACGAGAAGGCGAACCACTCACCCTGTATATAGCGCACCAATAGAGGAAGGTGAACCACTCACCCTACAGTCGCTCATAGCTCCAAGAAGTACCCCACGCCCCTAGGAGCTCCCAGAGCTCAATTTCCAACTCAAGCGGGACCCTCATGGGAGGGTCTTTACACGACTCCAAGCCTTTCTCGAAAGGCTAAGAATTTGACCTTCCCAAAGGGCTCATGAGGATGTCTGCGACCTTCTCAGCAATCCTGATGTGTTGGATCCTTATTGTTCCCCGTTGTACCATATCCCGAATAAACTGGTACCTGATATCAATGTGCTTGCAGCAGTCGTGGAACACGGGATTCTCTGAAAGGCAAATCCCACTCTAGTTGTCACAATAGATCACAGTGGTGACTAACACATGCTCAAATAGCTCACTAAAGAGTTACCTCAACCAAATAGCCTCACAATAGGCCATACTAGCTGCAATGTATTCAGCCTCAACGGTTCTTTGAGCAATAGATTTCTACTTCCTGCTCATCCAAGAAATTGAAGCAAACCCCAATGAGAAGTAACATCCAAATGTGCTTTTGCGATCCACCACACTGCCAGCCCAGTCAGCATCAGTGTATCCATGTAGGCTCAAATTCCAGGCAGTGTTTCTTAGTCCATAGTTCATTGTGCCACGGAGGTATCTCAAGAGATTCTTAGCAACAATCCAATGTATATGATGAGGCTTGACCATAAATTGACTCAACGTATTCATAATGAAGCATATGTCCAGACGAGAGTTTACCAAGAACATCAGGGCCCCCACAAATTGTCTATATTCAAAATGGTTTGTCAATTCGGGCCCAACAACACTTCCACATAGCTTCTTGAAGTTGAGTTCCATCAAAGTAGACATAGACTTGCAATCCACCATCTCACATCTCTCGAGCAACTTCACAATGTATTTTCCTTGAGAAAGGAAAATCTCACCTACCTTTTGCCAGACCTCCAGACCTAGGAAGTAGTGCATCAAACCTAGGTACTTCATCTCGAACTCGAAAGCCAACTCCCTCTTGCAATGATAAATGAGAGGTTTTGCACCTGTTAGAAAGAGATCATTTACATAAAGGACCAAAATGAGAGGCATGTCCTTTTCAACCTTGAAGTATAGGTTAGGATCAACATCGCTCCTAGTATATCCCAGCTTCATAAGATAGCTATCAATCCTCTCATACCAAGCCCTAGGGGCTTGCTTCAACCCATAAAGGGCTTTCTTTAACTTGCATATGTGTGTCCTTCGATCATGTACTTCAAACCCCTAAGGTTGCTCCAAGTAGACTTCCTCCTTAAGCGAGCCATGCAAGAAAGCAATCTTAACGTCCATTTGATGTAGGCTATGTTGACCACTCTGTGTCAACTGTTGATTTGGGGTAGCATCGGATGTGCTCTAGCCACGAAAATTGGTGGAGAGGCTAAGGCACAGGAGATCTTCAATACCCAGAAAGGGTTTGGGCAGATTCTAAACAGTTTGAGAGATATTAAAATAATTAATATTTTTAATGGAGTCCCTAAGTCTAAACTTAGGGAAAATAAAATATTAATGTGAATTAATATAAAATTGTGTTACAATGGTCCAAAAGACATGGATCAAGTCAGATCTAATCTTACTCGTTGATTAGGGACTTAATCTCGGTCGTTGATTCGTCAACAAGAAAAGTATAAGAGGAGGCTTGAGGGTCACTTGGAGAACACACCAAGAGATCAAGATTTCGTCTTTTTGGGGTTGGGTTTGCTGAGAAAGTTAAGAGAGTGATCAGAGTTACAGCTGAGGGGCAGTGAATACAGAAGCAGAGAGGCAAAGATAGCATCGGGAGGATCAGCGCAGTAGCCGAAGAGAGGGATGAAGAAGCAGCCAAGGGTTCACGCAGAGCCAGCCAGGGCTCACGCAGAGGCAGCCAAAAGTTGTGCATTGCCTCAGAGGGCCAGCGTGGGTGACTCAAAGGGCCAGAGGGCTAACGCATTGCCTCCAAATGCTGAAGCAAACCAAGCCAAAGTAACATTGGGCTAACGGTGGGCCAGAGAGAGGCTGACGCAGTCCCTAGAGGTTGACGTTGGGGTTTCGCAGGGCAGATTGGAGCTGTGGAGCTGCCAAAGTGTTTATCTGGGGTTTCAACCGGAATATCTGCTTCCGAGTAGAAAGGTGCTACTACCGAAATTTTTCTCTGTTGGGTATGCTGGATTTGGCACCCAGATTGTATTCTGAAATTGCATAATAAATCAAACCCTCAGATAGCTGCACCGGTTTTCCCACATTGGGTTTTTTTCGGGGACATTAGTCCAAAAATAATGGTGTCACTTGTGTGCTTGTTTCTATTTCTTTCAGTTGATGATCTGTAATGTGATGAGCATGTACTTGTATTTATTTCCAGTATTTACATGGTAAATAACTTGTTAATTAACAGAACAAGTAGGTAGGAATAAATCAGTAAATTGCGTGAAGGGTTTCTAACGTGTCAAACTTAGAAATTCCAACATCAACTACCCTATAGCAGTACACATTTTTGCAAAGGAATTCCATCATGTTCGAGCTGTAAGATATCTAGGATTCATCATCATTCGTCAGTTTATCAGAGTTGTAAACCAAAATTCTGCAAGTATATTGTAAATGATACTAGTATGACCATTTACGTATGTAACAATTTAGGTAAGCCTATTATTTTGGCGATAAATTCATCTTAAGAGGTTTTTTATCTTACTGATTCATCTATGTTTCTAAACACAGATGGTCAATAGATTTTTTTCCTCCAGCCTCACCCCAAATCTAGGGTGGAATTTGTCGTCAAGGTCTTAGGTGAGTCCTAGTGTTTTAGTTGAGTCTTCTGTAAAAGTGATTTGACAATAATTTAAGCTAATTGACTAAATTGTTTTATTACAAGTCACTTGGTCTACTAGATCATATTGTGTTGCAGAATTGGGTAAGTTATTTGAGGATCTATAACGAACGGGTGTTTTCCCCTTTCAAGGGTTGAATTATTTGTAATATCTTGATGTAAAAATATTTTGGTGCATGGTCTCTCATATTTAGATACCATGGCTAAAATATTTAAGGGTTGAAAAAATTACTAATACCTTTTAGTGTCAATTAATTATTTTTTCTGGCTAAATTAAATTAAAATCCTGTGCCAGAAAATTAATTAATTTGAGTCAAAAAATAATTATTTTTATTTTGGTTTTCTGGCAAAAAATGACAAAAATATCAGGAAAAAATGGTCAAGAATTAAAATTGAGAGAAAATAAAATTCTCTCCAAGTGGAAAAATGAATTTTGGAAAAAAAGGTCATTTCCAGGGAATAATTAAATTGACAAACCCAATTCCAAGGTAGAAAAATCACAAGAAATTCTTTGGGACCAGAAAAGAATCATTTTTTCAAGAAAATTATATTTTATGGGTCCAGTTAGTTGAAGAAAATCCATGGGTCCAAAAGAAGTCCAATTTCCAAGGTCCTTTATCAAAGAAAAAAATCATTTTCTTAATAAAAAATGAGCTTATGGACCATGATGATTAAGTCAAAAATGATTTTTTAGGAAAAAAGGTTAAAATAATATTTTTTTGGACCAGGAAAAAAGGGAATTATTATGGAATTCGAATTTTTCATCAAGATCAAGGGACGAGATTTAATTTTGGCATGGGTCAAGCACCAAGAAGTTGTTATTATCCAGATCTGGTCAAAAATGTGCAACTTCTTGGACCTAGTCGCTTTCCCCTTGGAAGGGGATCTAGATCTCTCTATTTTATATATAAGGAAGTTATTTGCTCCTCATTTGAAACCGAAAATTTTGTAAAGAAGCTTGAGTCAAGCTCTACCGCTATAATATTTTTTCTGGAAATAATAAAGAAGTCTTTGGGGTTTATTCATGGTAGTGTTCCTCTTCTGCTCCTTGCCGTTAAAAAAAAAATTGAATTGTGTTCTTAATTCTCTACTGAAATTAAATTTTTATAAGTTATTATTTCATTAGCCAGTTGTTGGATTAACTATTCGCACAAGTATCTTGCATTAGTTATTGGGCTTAGAGACGCATTTTAAGTTAATGGATCTAGCAAGTATCTCTAGATCTTGAGATTTATTGTGTTGTCTAGTCTCTAGTGATCTAATAATTTGATCTCAGTGTGTAGAGAATTTTATGGTATTCAGATCTTGGGCATGAGGGGAAGTCTTCTGTTGGACTAGCCAACTCCCAAGACAAGAAAGCTTAAGAGCCCATTGTGTTAAACTTCAAGACTTATCTAACAATTCGTTTTGCAAAGATTTTCCCATTACTCACCATTAAAAATATATATATATATTATTACTCTTATCTACATGAATTTCATTCTTTATTTCTCTTGTCTGCTAATTAAAGCTATTAATCACTGGACAAAGGAATGGAGTTGGACTCATGTTCCTCTTGATCTAGTCCATTGTTAATATTCTAGATTAATTTTGTAAATAATTTTTATCTAACCCTTGTACATCTATTTTATTTTATTTTTATTTATTTTGTATGATAGATCTGCCGTCTTTTATCAATATTCAAATTCTTGAAGAACGATGATTATATATACGGTATAGATCTGCCGTCTCTGCGGTGTGATAGATCTGCCGTCTCTGCGATATACATCTGCAGTGTGATCTCTGCGGTGTGATAGATCTGCGGTGTGGTCTCTGCGGTGTGATAGATTTGGTGCAGATTTGCATAAAATATGGCTATGAGTTTTGCAAAAATAACTGGTGGCTCGTCCGTTTCTGGAGGGCAATCTCCTGCCCATATCGTAAGTGAAGCCCCAGCTCCCACTATCCAAGTGGTCCAGGACTCACTCAATGAAGCTTTGAAGTTCTCCGAAAGTGCCCTAATTTGCCGGTTCAATGGTTTTTGGCCGCGGCTGATAACACTCCACAATTGGATCTCGGAGGTATGGAAGCCTATCATTTCTGATGAAATTAATATCTAACCCTGTGCTAGAGGTTTCTTTATAGTAGATTTTGAAAATCCTGAAAGCAGACAATGTATTCTAGATTCCGGCCCTTGGTTTTGGGAAAAATCAGGCCTATTCATGAAG